>WAAD01010295.1:0-14426 GCA_013389945.1 Fregata magnificens | reverse complement strand
GACTCATGTAGGCATAAAGAAGTATCAACACTGCAACGTGTACTAACTACCATTACAAAAACCGCCATAACATCAAACACTGAACTGATGCTTCTAGTTTTAACCTTACACGTAAGCACAGCTTTCTCATGGATAACAAAAGAGAACATTTGTTCTTACAATGCCGTTGCAAAATTTCATGCCCATATTGCGAGACTCCTCTTAAATAAAACAAGTACTTGCAGTTTTGCCTATGCCAAGTGGTAGTGAAAAAGTAGAATCTGGGAAAGAGGCTCTATTTGTTCCCATACTGTACATTTGTAAAAAGCCACACATCTTGGTCAGTGGCTAAACAACCGATCAATACTTGTTAAACTGGTGAAGCTGTAAACTTCACATGAAGCTGTAAGCAATCAGGTGTATAAATACAGTAAGTCAAAGAGGAACTTCCCAAGCTATTAGAAGTTGATGCAAAATAATTACTACTGTTGTCTAGTCACTGTTACTGTCAAATATGAGCCAAATAAGAATTTATAGGCTTGAGGTTTAAGAAAGTAATGTATAGCATATTAAGGAGCTTAGTGTACCAATGTACCAACATCAGCATAAACCCTCAATATTTTATTTCTCATACTTGCCAATTTAATATCAATCTGTTGACAAAGTTATGCTAATACTAGGAGGTCGCTGCTGATTAGGTTGTTTGCTTAGAATAGGAAGATCTGTTCTTTCTGTTCCATATATCAGTTTTTCCTCCTGAAGACTGCAAGCTGAAAACCTGTTTGCCTCTGTACCAGATACACCAACACGATTATTCGGAACTGTGACACCACTGACCTGTTCAAAGGATTTACTAAACACAGTAGTGGTCGTTCTGGCCAGACTATGGCTGCCAGGCTTAGGCAGGGACTGGCTAGTTGTCAGTGTCAGTCTCTTCAGGGAGACAAGCTCTAGATTCTCACTCATGGCTCTCTGAGTTTGTTTTCGTGACAAGTGTTCTCTGCAGGTTTCTCCTTCTTTTTCTTTTCCTCCAGCTTTGCTTCCTCCAGACCTTCGTTGGCTCTTCCCTAAAAGGTTCTTACTGCTCGTGTTGCTGCTGTTACATAGGGCAGACTGACTTGTACTAGAAGTAGCCCTAGAGTAAAACCCTTCATCGGTTTCAGATACTTCTATCAGTTCTTCTTGAATTGCTAAATCAGTATTACCTGCACGGTAGAAAAAGAAATAAAGAATTAGCAATTGACTTTCTCACATTTATTGATTTTATGTATTACTAGATTTTGATATTTACAAGCATGAAGCCATACAGCAACAGAACAGAGAACAGAAGACAAAACACTTACCTATTCCATTACATTTTGGAATTAAGGTTCATTAAAATATAAAGTTACAGCAAATAATGCTGCATTAACTAGATCAAAAAGCATGCCCACAATCTCATTTTGTAGTGATTTGGGGGAAAAAAAAATGCAGTCTTGTTAATTCATGCAGGAGATTAGAAACTTATAGATTAGAAGATACCACACAGAACAAAAAAGTGTAAATCTTATTTTGAGCAAGTCCTCCAATACATGATTTTGCAAAGCTCGTTAATTATAAAAGGTACATGATCAATGCCCCAGGACACCCAATATGGCACCTTCATGTTTAGCAACCCAAGAATGCTTTAAGACTGAAAGGTCACCTTCTGCATCATAGGTCTGGTGGTATGAGTTGGAAACTCAAGCACAACGTGAGATCTCCAGTATACCATGAAAGGTGGAATTTGGGAAATCTGAGGTACACAGCAAGATACTTTTCACATCCTTTTTGATGGATTCTTCATACACAAATCACTGGATTTTGTAAACCCAATAAATATGCTTAATAAACTCAAAGGTATGTTGAGTCTTACAGTGTATTTTCTCCAGATTAAATAAATCTACTTGTAAGTATGTCGTCATTGCCTGTGGCAGAGACGAAGCTGTGTGCAATGCATGCATTTGTGTTATTACACATGCAAATATATTAACTGCATACTTTAATTCTCCAAACATGCAGCAGTGACCCTTTCAATCAACAGTGGTACCTTAGAGTGCAGTTACAAGTGCTCTGCTAAAACTGCACTCTGCCAGATGAGTTTATTCCATCCTCCATCATTTTTCTTACAGATTTTTGCCTCCTGATTTCTGGCATGCCTTTGCTGTCAGTTCTAGGATCTGTAGCTGTTTCCTGTACTCCCTGTAAATGCTGAACATCATTTTCTGCTAGTGCTCTGCTCTTTTCCCCATTCCCGGTCCTCTCTCCAGCCACACTTGTGACACTAATCTCAGGTATGATAAAGTTGCCCAATTCAGTAGCATCATTACCATTCTCTGGTTGTTCTAGAATTAAAGATGGATAAGAAAAAACAAAAACAAAAGATGTCTGAAACAAAACATGAAACAAAAGCCAATAGATACAGATGATTAAAGCATTATGAATTAAAGCAGATGTTCACATATTAACCTCTTGTTAATTAGCAACATTAGTGAATATGGAATTTTGCTTTATTTCGAAATTGCAAGCTTCAATCTTCCAATTATTGGCCTGCACCTACACACTGGAAAGCCCCATGTTCAATCTTTCAAAATTGAAATTTCTGAGGATCATGAAACAAACATTCAGAAATTATCAGAAATCAAAGAACTCTCCATAATTCACTTCTATGACTGTATTCTCTGTATCACCATGCTAAAGTGAAACTTATTTTTATAATGAAATGGCATATCAACTTCATGTGTTATCATGTAAGACTAGAAATTCTACACAATGTCATGACGCTGCACAGTGGTCAGCCTGAAAACTAACAGCGAAACAACTAAGCCAACTCAAGCACACTTTGACTTCCATTTTCTTTCTTCATTTCAAAAAACTGTTTTCAACCAGAAAGAT
Organism: Fregata magnificens; assembly: GCA_013389945.1. Lineage (NCBI taxonomy): Eukaryota > Metazoa > Chordata > Aves > Suliformes > Fregatidae > Fregata > Fregata magnificens. The sequence continues at coordinate 11,534 of WAAD01010295.1, read as the reverse complement.
ATTTACAAGTAGGAAAATTCTCCAGTTACTAAAATCAACTTACTCAGATAAAAACTATAGTTTTACTGCAGTTCTTGCCACCTACTAATAATATAACATAAATGTTGATCTCCTCAGCCTTTTTAAGCTTCTTATATGAGCTTACAACTAAATTAGTTTGCAATAAACTTATCTGTGTCACACAAGTCAGTTACTGAGTACAGTTGAGAAAACAGGGAAAGCACCACAACTTTCTACAGCACTTGGGGGGGNGAGGTATTAAAACAAAACCCAATGCAGCTTGGTTCTAAGATTACTTCTTTTCATCTGGGTAAGTCATCAACAGCAGATATACAAGTGCTCCGCCTGGCCAAAAAATTCTCTCAAGACAGTCAAAGATTCCTGCAGACATAGCCAAAAATCCCCAAGCAAACAGAAAACTCCACCGATACTCTAAGTGTGATAACGGTGGTTGTGTGTAAGCACAAGAGATTTAATAATGGTATTTAGTGATAAGAATGCAATAGTTCCTACAAGGTCCTGGTAAAACAAATCCCAACTCAAAAGATGCCTGTCTACATTAGATGAAGACAGGTTTGAGAAGGATGAACTCTTGAGAGCAGAAAAAGTGAAAATAAAAATAGGAGTTGAAACTTTATGGAAATTCCAAGTATATGCAAGTAACAAGTTACAATCCTAGTGACCTGTCAGCTCCACAGTGTTTGAAGTATTCTCAGTATCTGAAGGTCTTTTTAAAAGTATTCAGAATTGCTTTATCAGCACTAGTTCTACAACCACAAAACTGCATTTAGATGACCTGGAGAAGAAAAAAAGAGAAGCCATCAGTTACAGATAGTCACGGCACATCCTCCATGAAGATGTATACCACAGAAATGTAAGTGGAGAATAGCAAGAACTACACTATATGCTATATAGTTATATATCCTATATGTGTTATATATGTATACTATGTGCAAACACTAGGGACACAAACTTGACAAGACTAAAAATGCACTAAAAGCACAGCTCAGAATAAAGCTCAGTTGAATCCCTGTGTTTTATTCATAACGCAGCTCTTTCAGACCTGAGGATTAAGTAAGGGCTGCCCAGACTATACTGCCAGTTTGCTACTGCACATGACTGAAGTTGGCAGTACAGACATTTAACTGACAGTATGAAGTCCAAAACCAGAGGAATTTATGATGAGATGATTTTCACAGTGGCAGCTCTAATGCTTTTTAGCTGGAAGGGTTCCTCTCTTCCCCCTGTCCCTGCACTGAGGACTCCTGTGCAGTCACAGTGTACTTCTAGGTCAAGCGGGCTACAGCGCTGGGCTTTTCGCTAGCATTTGTGCTCTCTGCACTTATCATGACAATGAAATAAGTCTCAGAGCTAAAAGGTTATTCTGGCAGGGATGGACATCATTATCCCCTGGTATAAGAGCTATCCCTGATTTTACCTGCAAATGCTAAGTATCATGACTCTTTCTGACCAATCAACTACTATCTATTTAACAAGTTGTACTATCCAAAGGAAGTGGCATTAATAATTGCTGCTATTAGCCACTAATTTCCTGATATTTGGCAGGAAACTCAAGTTAGAACTTTTTCCAAGTGTTACGCCTTCTAACAGCACTTTCTGCAAAAGTCTTTTATCATCAGTAATAAAGGTAACAACTGAGCACTGTGAACTGCAATAGTAATAATAAATAAATAACAACAATAATGATAATAATAACACCACCAACACCACCACCATCAAAGATAGCCTCTTTTTCTAAAAACATAGGAGCAGAAAGGTTAGCAAGGAGAGATGACCAATGCTCTGATTGGCCTCATTGATCTAATTTTACTAGGGTGAGGTACCTGTGCCTCTCCTCTGGCAATCTTCAAACCCCTTCCTGCTACCCATCAGTGCAGCTACAGGCACCTTATTTCAGCAGAACTTCTTCCCAGGATCCACTGATCTCCACATGCACAAGTAAATTCTGCCAGAAACTTCATTTGGAGCCAGGACACCAGGGAGAGGAGAGGGCGGAACAGAGCTTACTATCAGTCCCTTCCCCACCAAGGGCAGAAAAGCACTAACTAACAGCATCCAGCTCCAAAGAAAGGAGATTCAGAGTGCACAGCAGAAATCAGAGGAACAATTTTTTTGTTACAGATTTTATATAATAGTGATACTTATTGTTGTTTGGTGGTGTGCATTTCTAAATGTAATATCCTGCTGCGACATCAGCACTTTACCCATCATTGCTGCATTCCCACAGCTATGTAACCATTACCACAATGAACTGGGGAAAAAAATCCCAAAAACTTAAGAGTTTTACTCAGCACAATTATTTCTAATCTTTTAGTTAAGTGCTATTAACTACTTCTAATGAAAGGGAATATACCTTTCTCTGAGTTTAACATTGAACTACAAGAGGAAATTAATGAAAAAATGCGATACTGGGTATCTCAACTCCTGTTAACACTGTCTACCACAGTATCTACAGTCTCGTGGCAGGGATAAGACTACACCATCCATGTCTTTCATAGTGGCATCCCCTCCTTATTTTAAAACTTTTAAGAACACCTAAAACAAACCTTCAGCTTCGTAGCGCTTGGTTTTGAAGATAATACTGCTTCAAGCTGGACAGCTCTGGGGGGTCTATCCTTTGAGAAAGAAATATTAATACCCAGTGCAGAAGGCAATGTAGCAAAAGAGAAAACAAAGGACACTGCTAAACAGTGTAGAGACAAAACTGATTATTTATATCAGTTTGAAACTTAATATAAATATGCCCATAGCAGTTGAAGAAAAATGCATTTGGAGTCACTTTTCTGAATGCTTTGAGTAGTTCAACCAACCTGGACAAATGCATTTCATGATTACTAGCTGCTAAGAATTAATTCAAAAGATATTTCAATCATAGTCTACTTTATTAGTACAGTTGCCTACATCATTTACCTCAGACTGCACAGGCAAATTGCCCATTTGGATTGTAATTCAATTTTAACCACCACAAGCTCAAGCTGCATTTCCTGCACAATGTTAGCATTTTGAATTATTCACAAAAGCATCAAGCTTATATTGCAAAATTAACATTCATTCCTGTACTGGGTCTGGCTGAGGGGGAGCTGGTTTCCCCACGCCAGCCTGCTGTGCTCTGTGTCGGTGGCCGGAGGCGGCAGCAGTGCCTGGCTGTGGCCGGGCGGTGCCTGCCCAGCCCCGGGGCTGCCTCTCCAACATTCTCCCCCCACCCCCGCTGTGGGCTGGGGGGGGGCGGGATCTTGGCAGGGGGCGGCCGGGACAGCCGGCCCGGGCTGACGGGGCTATTCCATACCATGTGACGTCTGCTCAGGGATAAAAGCTGGGAGGAAGGAGGCAGCGGGGGGCATTCGTGGTTTGGGACGTGTGTCTGTGTCCTGGGGAGCAGCCGCGGCACGTGCTGGGCCCTGCTGCCCGGGCGGGGGCCGGGCGTCGCTGTGGTGAGAGGTGGGGAGTGGGGTCCGTGCTGTCCTTTCCCTTTTGTTTCCGCACGTGGTCTTTGTTTCATTAAACTGCTTTTGTCCTGACCCAGGAGGTTTCTTTCCACCTCATTTCCTCCCCCTGCCCTGCTAAGGAGGGGAGCGGTAGAGCGGCTGGGTGGCACCTGGCGTCCAGCCGGGGTCAAACCACCACAATTCCAGATTCCTAAAAGTTACAACTATTTCAGGAATTAACACTGTTTCAAAAAAAAGAAAATTCTCTCCGCAGAGATTCGAAGACTAATGTTTCTAAACCTTGTGTACTACATGAAAGTCAGTTCCTGCAATGGGGAAAAAAAAAAAATAACATCTTGTCCTTCTTCTCTAGCTGATGTCTTTGTTTTTGTGTTATGTATCTTACCAACATCTGCTTAGCTCTTCTTACTCAGTCTGTTACATCAGAGTATTTCTTGCACTACCTCTACACACAGGAGTTTTTCCCCGAGCAACCCTTTTATAGGGCAGTTTGGCAGATTTTACATTAGTAAGGAAAGCGTTGCTAGGGCTCGGTTTGTTTTTTTTCCTAGCTTCCATTATTAACCATTCATTTAGGTATTTATGTCCCTTACTGTATGATTTTTCTGGTTTTCCTCTATTTGTGAATGGAAATGGAGATGCCACTCAAGGCTTGTTTTTAAAACATGAACTCTACAAAAAACTAATGCTAGATGGAGGAGCCAATGCCCCTCTTTTTTAAGCTTTATATGCAATCCAATTCAATAGCACTAAATAATTTAAGTGGTGGCTAGTATCAACTGACTCTATAAATACTATCCATTTGTGATTAGAGGGATCCATTTTGCAAATGATCTTCACCGTTGGTACCTCTAAAGTACCTACCTTAGAAGTCCAAATTCACAATAATAATTTGATTTTTAAAAAAATCCTTCTAAGTAATAGCTCTAATGAAAAAGTTACAGGGTTGAGTATCACAACAAGATTAAATGTTAAGTCAACCTTTTTTCAAAACTGACTTCAATCTAGAATTCTAGCAAACGCTAGCAAGATCTAGTGTCTGAAAACTTTCATAGTAAACTGAATTTTTTTTAAAAGATGAAAAATAAAACCTGTGCTTCTCAGCTGGAAATGTGATTGGCTGGAATTCTTTTACTTTATTTATTTCACATAAATAGCTAGTGATTGAAAATTGCTGCCCTTGCTTCCCCAAGGGATACTTTGCTTCATCAGGTCTTCTGGTCCATGTAATGTATAAGATCAAACTACCTCTCAGCTGTCTCCTCTAGCTTCCTAATCCGTTTGTACAATTCATTTTTATTTATACTGAAGCACAAAAATAAAACCCCTGAATACATTTTTTTCCCCTTACACCGTGGGAGAGAGAATAATGGTCAGGAGGTACAAGGTTTGTCATCTGATTTCTACCAATTCCAGCATTTATTTTAATTCAAACAAGCAACTGTAAGCACAAGCCTCGTTATTCCTTCTGCATGCTGTCCCTGAAGATGTATTCCATATCTTTCTTTTATCAGGAATTGTGGGGCACTGAATTATGTTATTAGGAATTCTGAAATCAGGACACCACCCACTCTGACTTTAAAAAGGCTTTTCAGGTCACAAACAACAATTTTGTTAGTATTTTATAATGAAAATTTTGAGGAGATTAGCTGAAGTGGTATATGCATGGAACACTTAGCATTTAGAACAAAACAATCGGACAGTCAGTTAGTCAAAGATACCATAGACTCAGTTTTGGCCTTTAAACTAGCCTAATGTTTACATAGCCTTCAAATTTACAACTACTCCCACAACCTGCTATACAAGTTCCCCTCCACCCTTGCCCTACACCAAGTGATTTTCTTCCTCCTCATTAAAGCCTGTACCATCAAGGCAAATCCAAAGTTCTCCCAATAACCCAAACAAAATGTTGACAAGAGCTTTTTTTGTAAAAGTCCTTAATCTTTCAATCCTCATCCCTAAACACTGACTACTCCTCACTTGGGTCATACTAACAAGATTATCACTGTTTCTCTCAACTTGTCCTGCTTTATGAGACTACCATAAAACACAGCATTACCCCCCATTTCTATGACTCCTACTATTATTCTCATTTCCTGTTCACCATACTGTTATCTGCTGCAGGACCCTTGTCTCACCCATTTTTCCTTGAACTTCACCAAGCATCCTCCCCTGCAAGAAGGCAATAATTGTAAAAACTTCTAGATTTCTGTATTTGCTGAAAAATTTGCATTCTTATAAGGATGGTTCCAATACTGATTCTGTAAAATTTTTATTTCTTTTTTTTTTTGGTAAACACAAAGACAAAAGGAATGTTTATTTTAATACACTTTCAATTCCTCTGAATGAACTAGCACTCAGTATCCCTGATCTGTGTTCCCCTCCACCACCTCATTTGAACAAGCATCAGAACCACTCAAAAATAATAGCTGACAAAATTGCCAAGCTTCAGAATGCTTTTGTCCATTTAAAAGCTGAGCTATCATACAGTTTTCTTGCACCTGGTCAGTAGTCCTTGCTTAACAACTGTAAGCCTGAGGAAAGGAAAATAAATAATAAAGACTAAAACGGTCCTTAGCAGTCTTGAGATTTCAGTAATAACTTCCTACTGGACCTCACTCAAGTTAAAGACACTAATGTTTTGCTCCTCAGCTTTGTCTGACAGTTTTAAGCTGTTTTTAATCAATTGAAAAGAAGATTGCTTATTTTACCTTTCTTTGCCCCTCGCTCCCTCTGGCAGCTTACTATTGGTACTACTACCACCAATGTGTATCATTACTGGTCAAAAAGTTCTATCATTATTTTAAAGTCATCTTCTACCAGCATATTTATAAATAATTTTCTCAACACTTACCTGAATTAGCTCTCGGTCCTTTACAAGTAACTTGGCACTATTTTTCTAATCAAACTGTCCATATACTACAAAAGCTCATATAGTACACATCATACAGAAATTTTTATGATACTACTTCAAAATCTTTATTGACTCTATTAAAAGAGCATTCTTATCTACACTCACTCGCTTAGCCTGTCATCAGAATTACAAGCCCAGCAGAACAAGCCATTGCCAATTTTGATCACTGGTCCAGCAGCTCTTCCCTCATCTGAAGATGGTAGAAGTAGTGCAATATAATGTTTCTCCTTTTGCAGTACATTCAGCACCTTTTTTTCTACTTCTCAGCCCAGACCTGTGTTCTGCTTTGTGGAAGCCCTTATATTAGTGTGCACAAATGTGCTGGTTTTGGCTGGGGTAGAGTTAATTTTCTTCATAGTAGCTAGTATGGGGCTATGTTTTGGACTTGTGCTGAAAACAGTGTTGATAATACAGAGATGTTTTCATTATTGCTGAGCAGTGCTTACACAGCATCAAGGCCTTTTCTGCTTCTCACACCACCCCACCAGTGAGCAGGCTGGGGGTGCACAAGAAGCTGGGAGGGGACACAGCTGGGACAGCTGACCCCAACTGACCAAAGGGATATTCCATACCATATGACATCATGCTCAGTATATAAAGCTGGGGGAAGAAGGAAGGGGGGGACATTCGGAGTTATGGCATTTGTCTTCCCAAGTAACCGTTACATGTGATGGAGCCCTGCTTTCCTGGAGATGGCTGAACACCTGCCTGCCGATGGGAAGTAGTGAATGAATTCCTTGGTTTGCTTTGCTTGCGTGCGTGGCTTTTGCTTTACCTATTAAACTGTCTTTATTTCAACCCACGTGTTTTCTCACTTTTACTCTTCTGATTCTCTCCCCCATCCCACCAGGGGGGAGGGAGTAAGCGGCTGTGCGGTGCTTAGTTGCTGGGTGGGGTTAAACCACGACACCAAAACATAGTAATTTATCCCTCTACCCTTAAATCCAATTTTTGTTTAAGTAATTTAAGACAGATGAGGTTCTGCAGTAAAGTTGTTAAATATTTGCTTTGCTTCAGGTACTATACATTACTTTTCAGAAGAAAACAGGAACATCAGCCTCTTTAAAGAATCAATAACCTTGTACAGCTCCCTTTAACAAAAGGGGTTTTTGTGTGGTGTTTTTGTTTGTTTGTTTTTTAAACACAATTAAGGAAATAAAGAATATACTTCATTTGAACTGCATTAAGATTCCCTTTCACCAGTTAAGAAAAAAACCCCCAAACTGCTGCTTGCTTACTAGCAATGAAGATGTGTGATAACAAAATTCTCAATATTATTTTAAACACGTGTAAAAAGCTGAGAATTCATTGCAAAATGTGTTTCTTACCATGCCTTTTCCATCTATGCCCTCGGATAGACATGCTAGTCACAGCATTTCTTGATATTCTGGATGAAGTAGGTGTAATTTCAACCTGAATACATCTTGTACCTTCTTTACTAGATTTCATGGCACCCTGAGGCAGTGAAGCTTTTATTGCATTAGCAACCTAGAACAGAAGAGACGCAGTTAAGTTCTTAACATGAAGATCCAAATTTTAGAAGAAGAATTCTGTCAGGGGATTCTTATTATTCCAAGAAGAACACTGTGTACAATTCCAGGTTAAGGTCAAAAAGCAGACTAGCTTTTTCCACAGGTTATAAAGAATGCTGGTTGCAATTACCTCAGAACTAAGTTACATTTAATACCTGCCACTTTTTAAAACAAAGTTTCCCGTTTAAAGATGTGGCTATTACCTAACATGAACTGCAGAGCACCACTGTACTATCATCTATGCTTTCAAGACTTAGAAGCATTCTACTGAAAATAGCTTGTTCACTAGGAAAGATGACAAAATAACTAAGTACATTGAAAGTATCTGTGCATGTGTGTGTATACTTGCAGATCTAGCTATTCACACGAGCACAGCCACATAGACCTCATGGGATATAGGTTCCTGGTGTGATGTCGTATCACGCACATTCACAGGAAGGATTCCTTAGACTAAAAATTCTACTCAGAAAAATGTTGAAATACAACACCTACCAGCAGAGGTTCTGGATACAGTTCCAGCTGTGCTCTATACAAAATGTCATCCATAGCTTTACGAGCCAGATCCCATTCTCCATTATAACTACAACAGTAAATATATACATAATAATAAGCATCTATATCAACAGATGAACCTTCTTGGTCACATAACCTTCACAGATTTAGTATTCCTTGAGAGCTCAAATTTAGAGGAGTTGAACTACTTGTGTTCATTAGCAGTAAGCCTGCTATTTAGAGAACTTGTTCTGAAGTAGCATTTATGGAGACAAAGTTTTATTTTCATTGGCCACCCTGAGCATTGTAAAAATAACATAATTAGTTATTGATCAGCTAGTCATGAAATATTCTGAAATTCAAGCAGGATTGTTTTAATATTACTCCACCTTTTGAGTATTCCTGTGTTACTAGTCTCTAATTATTTCAGTTAGAAAGAGAGCTTTACACATTAACATGACTATCAAAGGGTAAATGACAGCAGCATTTCAGAGAAAGAACTATAAGACCTTTTTTCCTTAACCAGACTGATGTCAAAACTAAGCATGCAAAAATGCGGACAGCAGACAATGGTTGAAAAAGGGTTTTTTTAAAGTTTTTTTCACATCAGCAGTTATACCTCTTACATGCTGTTCCAGCCCTCTTTCCCCAATATGACGTAAGTAACTTCAGCTAACTAGTTGGAGAACTATGTTCTCTTCCTGAGGACCTTATTGCTAGACACAGCATCTGTCCACTAGAAAATAAAACATTTCAAAGGTAGCATGCCTAAATGAGTGTAGAAATTAAGCTGACATTTCTTTATTTTGTATGCATATTAAAAAAAAAGAACACATGAACTTACAAGGCATAATAAATCCCTGTTAGCATTTGCACCATGAATTCAGATGAAACTGGAATCCTGCTGTTCACTCCCTTGTACTTTCTCACTTGTTGGCGAGGATATCCACAGACACAAATTCTAAAGAAATCATGCATTTGTCATCATTAGCAAATACTGTAGAACCACCTTTGTATAGAACTCTACAAAGCTAGGTGTTTAGTATACATTTTAACTACAACAGACCCACAGGAAGGTATCCATCAACAACCCTGTGCTGAAGCAGACTATTTCTTATTATGGAAGAAGGGTATGCCCTCTCCTGGCAGAGTTCAAATCCTTCAAAATAGATACATCCTAGAAACTCCTGTTACAGTTATATTACAGTGGAACATGAAAGAAAACTGCCAGTAACAGTCATTCTGAATCCATGCATTTGCTGCAGAACAGACAAAAAATAAGTTAATGGTATTTAAGGAAATAAAGCAGCATAACAACAATTAATATTACAGACAGAAGAGTGTCATTGCATGTAGTATGGAAGTTGCATACAAGTTTTCAAGCAAAGACACCAGAAGTGTCACATTCATAAAACTATTTTAAAATCCAGCAAAAGTCAGCTTTAGAATTCAGTTCTGAATTAAATTCCACATCAGATTCCGTACTCAAAACATTTTGGAAATCAAAGATATTGGGTAGTTAAATATTCAATTCATTGGCTATTACTGGACTTCTGGAATGACCTTTAATGACATTAATCAAAGTATTTCTTTCTCCAAAGCATAGACTAGAAGGTTTAGTCTCAGAAAGCTTCAATTCTTCTGCTTCAATTCCAGAGAGCTTGTAAAACTCCTCTTAAATCCATTTTTTATCAGAAAAACAAGTGAGTTAAGATTGTACTGTAGTACTTTTCAAATTACATCTGTAATATGTTTGATGATGATGAAATGAAAAGATTTCAGGAGCATTTTTTAATTAATACTAACTTTGCCACTAATCTACTGCACTTTTTTTCCTCTCCTCCTCTATCCCACAACTCACCTTCTGCTTTGGCTACTTAAAAAAAAAAAAAAAAAAACCCACACAACAAAATCACCAACAGAAAAGCAGACAGGGCCCCCAAGATCTCTATGGCTCAGCAACTGTCCCAGTATGTACTTTGCACCTAGTATGATCTAAATTTGACTCTTCATGCTGATATCGCCATATCTCCAAATAAAAACAACAACAACAACAACAAAAAGATGTTAAACACTTCATCAGGAAAGACAGGAAGACACGCTAGTGACAACATGCAAGGAAACAAAAACATTATGAGATGTTTATAAAGGAAGAATCATAGAATGGTTTGGGTTTGAAGGGACCTTTAAAGATCATGAGTTTACACCCCCCCTACCATGCACAGGGACATCTTCCACTAGATCAGGTTGTTCAAACCCCTGTCCAACCTCGCCTTGAACGCTTCCAGGGATGGGGCATCCACAACTTCTCTGGGCAACCTGTTCCAGTGCCTCATCACGCTCATTGTTAAAAATTTCTTCCTTATGTCCAATCTAAATCGACCCTCTTTCAGTTTAAAACTGTTGCCCCTTGTCCTGTCACTACAGGTCTTGGTAAAAAGCCTCCCTTATATACGTTGAATGGCTGCAATAAGGTCTTCCTGGAGTCTTCTCTTCTCCAGGCTGAACAACCACAACTCTCTCAGCCTGTCTTCATAGGAGAGGTGCTCCAGGCCTCTGATCATCTTCGTGGCCCTTCACTGGACCCAGAGGTCCACGAAACAGGTCCATGTCTGTCTTTTACTGGGGACCCCAGAACTGGATGCAGTACTCCAGGTGGGATCTCATGAAAGCTGAGTAGGGGGGGGAATGACCTCCCTCGATCTGCTGGCCACACTTCTTATGCAGTCTAGGATACAACTGGCTTTCTGGGCTGCAAGTGCATATTGTACTGTATCACCAAGCCTTTCTCCGCAGGGCTGCTCTCAATCCATTCATCCCTCAGTCTGTACTGATATCAGGGATTGCCCAACACAGGTGCAGGACCTTGCACTTGGCCTTGTTGAACTTCATAAGGTTAAGATACTTCTAGGTATAGGATACCTAGCCTCTATGCGCTCATGTGGTATTGAAGGTAATTCCATAAACCCTAGGCTTGTGCTGCCACTTTACAGAGTTGGTCAACTGCTGCTCTGAGCTTCAGTGTTTAGTCATAATTCTCACTGAAATTTACAACCCTAAATACAACCTTCTCAGACTGGCCTAAACCAAGATTTAAGTGACTGAATTCAACAATTCAAAATCGTATTT
>WAAD01010292.1:1240-17338 GCA_013389945.1 Fregata magnificens | reverse complement strand
GGAAATGCTCTGTAATTCCTTTGTTAGCTTTGCAGTTTTGCAGCAATTGGAATAGATGAACTATCATTATCAAGATTAAAAACAATGGTCTCATAGTACTACATAAACCCTTAGGAGAATGAAGTATTCCTCCTTTTAAAAATCTTCCTCTACTGACAATAAAGTCTATTTTATACCTAGCCGTAAGAAAATAAATCTTTGATTGCTAATAAAGTTCTAATCTCTCGCCACTCTAGTATGCTGGTAACAAGAATTTTCTTTCTCTCTATTAATAGACTGAAGACATTAAAGAGATAGCCCGGAAGACACAAGCCCTGCCAAAGGTGAACACTAAAAGGCAACGAATCGTAGTCTTTACCCAGGGGAAAGATGACACTATAATGGCTACAGGTATATTTTTCAAATCTCCGTTGTCACTCACAGTAAATATTCTAGTTAATCAATTACAAGTTGTGGTTTTACAAATTGTAACTGTTAAATGGTAGTCGGAGCGTTTGCCTTTTTGATGTTAGTCCATGTTTCTCATCTGTTATGCTTTTAATTGTTTTAAGATTCTCAATTTGAGAAGTTAATATTTCACAGGAATGCCTGAGAATTTAGTTCTGAACATCTTAAGTTCTTTTTTTATAACATAGATCTAAAATATTGATCCAGTTGGTTTTACTCAGATTTTTATGACTTGAGATTTTATCTGTGTAGCCATCTTTGCTGCAAACAAGAACACACTATGCCTGCTGAGAACAGCTGTGCAACAGTATAGTATATTTAAACATTTGTGAAGAGGAGGAAGTGAAATCCAGTACTAAGTGAATTTCCAGGCTTTTTTGCTTTGAGCAGAAAATCTCACTTTAGCTTTTCTCAGCCGTCTGCTCATCTATTCTCAAAGGAGTACGTGGGAAAAAGGTGTTCTAGCAGGGATACAAGTAGTTTGTGCTGTCTAAATTGATGATGTACGACGCACAGATTTAAGCATTATAAACATGACTGCCTACCTTTTGACAGTCTCTTTAATTCTGTCCACCTATGCTTCTAGACTAAATAAAGCTATTAAAAACATATGCTGTGGCAAGCCATTTTAGTCGTTCATTCCTTCACAAGGTAAGTCAGGGCTGAATTCCTCCTTTGGAAGTCAAGCGAACTTGAGAAAGCTTTGCATCTGAGGGACCGGTGCTTACTCATACGATATTTGCCTCAAAATCAGAATTGGCTTCTGACTGTGGCTGCAGGGCTAGGCACTGGGTAGGTATGTCACTGCTATATAGATCATTCTTAGCAGCAGTTTGAAAGATTTCTCCAATAGTTTGCTTCTTCCTCTATTTTGTTAGCTAGAAACTGGTTTAAAGGAAATAGAAAGCATTCATTGAGACTTGGGTATGTGTATCTCACTGAATAATGGTGGAAGTGTTGTGGAAGTGTTGCTCCCAGAAAGTTACCACATTACGTGATTGCCCCATATGGAGGCACTCCACTTGAGTATTGTACAGTTGGCTGAAAAATAGCAGTATAAAAATGTTTTTATACATGAGCTAGTAATAACAGTAGTAAACCTAAATCTTATATGTAACCCTCCTGTGCTCTTATTTAATTTTCGCTGTGTACTTATTTTATTCTTCAAACTAGAGTTGTTAACAAATCCATTAATCCCCTCTTTGATATTTCTACAACTGGGAGCTTATTTGAGGACTGACACTTGCTAATCTTAGCTGTTTGTTCGCTATAAAATGAACTTAAATTAGAGAATGCACTTTATATGCATGATAAATGCAAGATGGATAGAGAGTGTATGCAATGGTGTCAGCTACAAAAGCAAACATGATAAATGTTAAGGCAGTTTTGAGCTGTGGGATAAGCTATTCAGTGCACAAGCATAGCTGAATCTCTTTGCTATGTTGTTATTCATGGCAGCCAAATAAATGTCAATAATAAAAGAGAATTAAAGATTTTCATTTCCCAGAGGCAGTCCTCTAATACAGCTTGATCTTTCATTTCATTTGTAATTCGTTCTCTTGTCAGGATGCAATCATTCGCCAGGCTCTGTATGTCATGTTAAGTCATTTAATAATGATTAAGAACATAAAAATGCTTGGCCTGTGGGGCAATTCTCAAAAGAGATACCAATTTGTTATTGTTTTCCCCCTTTTTCCTTCCTTTGGTGTGGATCATCTTTTTCCCACCTCCTCACATTAAAATAATAATGAAAGAAGGAAAATGTGTCCCTTAATTTAGCATGTGATGATACCACAGAATGGCATAGAGTACTGCTAACACACTTATTTCAACACTAATTAGGTCTAGTTGTGCTTTGAAACCTGCGGTGGAAAGTGTAAAAAGTTTCTAAACGATCTCTGGAAGAATTGCTGCATTTAGGAGTAGTTACCAGTATAAAATTAATTTCCTTTTTCTAATGCACAGAAGAAGAACAGCTTTTTTAAAGAAGCAGGGTGTGTGTAGTTGTTTGTCCTGCCTTTCCGAGGAAGCAGTATAGTCTCAATAAGTTTGTCCCTGGATTCAAATAGTATTTGCAAAGTAGTCAGCTCTGGATTTGGACATGCTTGTCGGTACCTTCTGCTTTATATTTTGTCCATCATAACAGCATGTTTATTAGTTGAAGGATGTTTCTGTTAGTAGTGACTCAACCAGAGGGAATCAGTATCCGGGCAAAGGACCCTACTCTTCCTTTCTTTTCTTCTACTGCTGCCTTTAACCATCCTTCATCAGCTGTTGGGAGTATCACATATTCCAGTGGTCTCTGTTCACGTCTTCTGAAAGAGCACAGGACAGAGCTGGAGCTTACAGGTGTGAGAGTAAAAGGCTCCAAGGTGAATTTGGCCTCTGTGTTTTTTCTACCTTTTTTTCCCTCCTCCCCTTCTCCATTTTCCCCACATGAAGCATCCAGCATTACTATGAGCCATGGGAGTAGAAGCTTGGACCAGGCTGTGCTCTGTGAAGAGACAGAGCCGGATGGCCACCCCCCCTTCTTCCTCTTCCCCCTGCCTATGCACGGCAAGATGAGAAGGGCAACACTGAGGCTGTAAGAGCATCCTTAACAGAGCTCCGTTTCCTCTGTCAGATAAAGCCTCTGCATACTGTCGAGGACAAGACAGCCATGGGGCTAAGTTGAGAGGGGCTGGGTTACGAGAGGAGGAGTGCACCTCTTTGATGAGTTATGTGCAGGTTGAATGGGGGATCAGGTAATGGAAATAATGAGGGGATATGCTTTGATACAGCTCTGGCTGGAAGGAGAGGGAGTAAGAGGGATAAAAGGGGTTGTTGCAGGTTGCCAGCTCATTCATGAAAGGGCACAGAATTATATGTGCTAGAAATTAGATGTGGAATTTCTTGGGTTTTTTAGTGGGATGAAGAAGGCCAAATACAGCTCATCATTACATGTGGAGAGGACTGTGGCGACAGTTGTTGATTCCTGGACACTCCAGAGAATGAAAGTATCAACAGGTATTTGAGGAGTAGAGCGCAGGGCAGAAAGGCGCAGTTTGTACCAAAAGGAAAGAAAGATTGACCAAAAAGTTCTCAGAATGTAGCTCTGATAGATGAGGGAGCGAGCTGAGAGTGAGACAGCTAAAACATCTACTTAGTCCAACAATATGGCCCAGCCATACTGCAAAGATGTTTAGTCAGCTTATGAATCGCTGCAGTTTACACAACGTTGCTTTAATGCCTGCCAAAACCACTGGTGGCTCACCTCAAACAGACCACGAGCTGTGGACACTCAGGCACAGATTGACAAGAAACTTAGAGGTCCATGCAACTGGAGCAGATCATGAAAACTGTGAGAAGCAATAACTGCTTCAGCAATCTCAATCTAAGCCATTCCCATTTGTCTGTCCACTTTCTTTGGCTGTCTGAATTATTTGTGTTTTCAGAGGAAAAATTTCTATCTCTTTTATCATGGAGCGCATTGGGTCTTTCTACTGTCTGTTCATATCTCCTCCGTCACAGTACTCCAGCCCCAAGGCCCCTTTTCTCTCCACTTCCTTCCTGTTCCCTGTCAGTAGGAATAATTGCAAGGAAGAGGCAGGCTCAAATTCAAGCTGAGTGTGATCAGCGTGTTTTATAGGGAAGGAAAGAAGTGTTTAGGATTGGCACACAGGAGCTGTGGCAGATGAAGTGTTGACTAAATTAACTGTCAGCTTCTAATAAGACTCCACAGAGGATAGGAAATGATCGTTGTCTGAAGTTTCCCTCTTCATGTCATAGAATCATAGAATGGTTTCGGTTGGAGGGGACCTTTAGAGGTCATCTAGTCCAACCCCCCTGCAACGAGCAGGGACATCTTCAACTAGATCAGGTTGCTCAAAGCCCCATCCAGCCTGACCTTGAATGTTTCCAGGGGTGGGGCATCTGCCACCTCTCTGGGCAACCGGAGCTGCATTTTTCTATGTCATATTTTATCTTTTTACTGAAGACCTTGGAGGCAGTGGACCTTCTCAGTGACCCTATGAATTAGCATTGACAAAAGCGTTGTAATTTTCTCTAGCATCGGGCCCCAACATGGCTGAATTTTGATAAAACTCGCTTGAAAAAAAGTAGCCGGTGAGAGACACCTGTGACGGAACCTTTCAGTACAGAGGATTGTGGTTTGGGAAAGGTACTGGTAACTGAAAATAGGATCTGTGGACTTGCTTACCAGAAAAGTTTATTTGGGGAACAGTATTGGGTTAATTCCTTGTGCGGATGCTGCTCATCCATACTGGGAATTAGTTGGCTATCAAGTCTCTGGTCCCACTACCACAGCCTTGTTCCATCATATCCCTCTTCCCAGGCCTGAGATTCTGGATTTGACTTGGGGTTCCTGAGCTTATACAATACATTCATTTCATGTTTCAACACTTCTTTCTGTAACCACAAAAAATACATATGTGGGGAAAAGGGGGAGAGTTAATGAACACGTGCAATCTCCTGATTACAGCGGCTGGAGCTTTTAAGAAACGCACCAAAAATCACAAGCTCTGGCAAGTACATATATGTCATATCTATATGTGTGCTATAACATTTGTCAGAATCAAATGCTGTGAAAGCTATCCCTTTTATAGAGTTGCTCATAACATTTTTAAACAAATTACTTTTAGTCAGATACATTTTATGACTGGTCTTGGCCCAAAGGGAAGTCTTCGGAAAGTCTGAGCAAAATCAGTTCAGCAAAGGAAAAACATACTTTTATATTGAAATATTTGCATAATTCAAAACCAGCTGAAGCTACAAACTTTAAACTTGGCTTGTTTTATAGCTTTAATAGAGGAAAGAAAAACAATCCAAATTTAAAGAAAATCACTTCAGCATTTTTCAAGTTATGAATGATGAAATCTGGCATGTTCAGGCGTGAACACAGAATTTTCCATTCTTTTTTCCCCCCAATGTTTGCAAGACCACCTCTGTTAAGGGCACATTTGTAATAACCTCGTTTGTTAGAACGTGGCAGTAAAAATGGATTTTTTAAGGATTCAAGCATTAAAGCCATCTCAGTTAGGGCTTACTAACCACTTACATCTTCTTCAGTTTTTGGGATACATTACTTGAGAATATTTCAGGAAATGTATTAGCAGTGCTGGCAAATGTGGTAGAATGAGAAAGGTCCATCTTAAAAATTTCTTAGTGCACCTACCACATAGTACATACTAAAATAGTTTTGTGAATTTCTACTTGTTATTATTACTTGTTATTTAATCTATTCCATAAATTAAACAGCATGTGCAATATGGCCAAATTAATATGTTGCAATAAAACTTGCAACATTACCGAATTTTAGAGCCTGCCTACCAAGCTTTGGCTGTTGGAGTAATACTGGGCATTTGCCTCTACCTGTTATCTGAAACAGGATACTGAGCTAAATGGATGCTGGTGTCACCCAGTACAACCATTCTTAAGGTAATGTATGCACATATGTTCATAAATTCAAAGTCCATATGTTTGGATAGAACCAAAACCTGATCTAAATGAAAATAACAACAAAGGTATGGATAGTATGCTTTTCTGAATGATGAAGCTTCTTTTACTTTGTAAGGATATGTTAGACTAAGTATTTTAGGAGACTTTTTAAACCGTTTGTTTTAGAAGGGTTGTCAAAATCATGGAAACCAGAGAGATTTTAACAGCTGTTCTTAAATGACAGTGGCATGATGCGCTGTATGCTTTTTGGGGGAATAAAAAGGACTGATGTTCAAGCATACAACTTACTCTAAATAGAGGTCAGTAGCTTTTTTTTTGTCAGGTTGTGCTGCAATCATAGACCAGCATGTTGACTTGTAAGCCTATCTATAAAACATAGAAGTATTTATTACTATTGACACTGCTGACATTTTATGGTGGGCCTGTTCGCAGCTCCTCTTTCTGTAAGTTACTGAGTATTGTGTGTTCTCCTCTAAGAAGCAAGAAAAAGTGTTATTTTTTTCCTTACTTCTCACAGCTTGCATGCTTAGCCTTCCAGACAGGAAAACCTTGACTGGCTCTTTTTATCAGACAGCCTTCCTATGTGTTTACACAAACAAAAGTAGTGTCTTAGACCTAGGGAGATAGCAGTTGGGTTATATTACGATGTGTACTCTTTTTCACAGGATTACACACTTTCACTCTTCCCTTTCCATTTATATTCACAAATGGAAAGAAAAGCTTAAAAAGCAAAAATGGATTTAGGAAAAAAAGAAATTTTAGTCCGCTGATGGCATAACAAATGAGCCAGAAAGCCCAACAGAATTATTTTTAGTTTAGTTGTGACTTAGGAAACCACAAAACCTAAATTAATAATGAACGTTTGTTGATAGGGATTAATGAATAGCAAGGCTGGTAATACCTTTTTGTAACTGAGACCATTCATGCTTTCATGCTGAGTCGGAGAGAGGGTCTGAGCATTTTATTAGACAGCTGAAACACATTATTAAAACCTAAGTTCCTGGATACTGGTATCTTGACTGGACTTAAAAGTGTATCAACTGTTGCATCTCAAAGAATGCATATACATGTATGTAAACAGATATATGTATATATGTGATGTGTGTGTGTTTCGGTGATTTCGTATTGATTTAAGAAAAGGATGTCTTTTCTAGCCTAATGCGTTAACGCACCAGTTTAGCACAGAAATTGAGGGTGAAGCTGGGAAATCACCTTTTCATGTATTATCACTAGTAATAAGGAATTTTCAAGGCAAAACTGTGCCTCCTATTAAAGCTAGCCTGAATTTTAGGTGCTACAATGAATTTACATTCTGGCATTCTGAGGAAAAATTACCCCTTTAAACTGTGAAAAATGCATGTTTGTTGAAGGACAACAGATACGGGCCCCTATCCCATTCCTTAGGACTAGGCAGTATTTCCTCTTACACTGAAGAATTTCTACATTTGTTTCTCAGATACAAATATGTAGATTTAGGAAGTCAGTTTTTGTACCATAATTCTAAAAAGGATTCTTGGAAGCATAACTGTAAATATACAAATCCACTGCTTAGGTGGCAGAAATTATATTATGTTGGAGAGGCAATATAGAGTGAAAGAGTGGGAGCAGGACTGAGGCAGACCAAAGGTCTGTCTAACCTGGTATCTGCAACAGCATACAGTAGTGGGTGCTTGTAAAAGAGGGTAAAACCAGAACACATCTATAGTGATGCTTCCATGTTACACTTTCCTAGCTTCCAGCAATCTGTAGCTTCGGAGTTTCTGAACTAGAGGTGTTGTCTTTCTGCTTAATAGTCCAAATAGTCCAAAATAGGATTTAACCATATGTAATGTCTTGTGATAATGAGTGTCACAGACTCTGTTATGTAAAGAAATACCTCCCCTTATTTGTTTGGATTCAGCCACTTAAGAATGTTACTGGCTATCTCCTGCTGCTTGTATTGCATGGCAGTCTGTAATCATTCCATATACAACATCTTGTTACTTCTGATTTTGCAGAACTCTTGCTTATCTCCCCTTCACTAGTCTTTTTTCCAGACTCTTTTCCCCATCTGTTTATTTGTTCTTTGTTTGCTCCATAATTCTGACACCCTGGCTCACCCTTCACTACACCTTTTTTCAGGGCTGCTATACACTTTGTGAATGGGGGACCACAATGTTCAAGTGCCTGAGAAGTTTACAAAGTGGTTTAATTCTGTTGTCTCCTTTGTTCTGTATTCCTCTCTTAATAATTCCTAACATTTTATTTGCTTTTCTGGCTGCCACTGATGATTGATCTGACATTTTCATAGAATTATCTGTTGTAACTTCAAATTTTCTTTATGGTGTGGTAATAGGTGGTTTAGAGCCCATCACTGTGTATTTAAAGCTAGAATTGTTTTTTGTGTGTGCACCTTTTTTACACTGATTGACAAAGAATTTGTGAGACACTTTTGCAATTCTTCATACTCAGCTTTTGGTTTTACTATCCCAAATGAGTCTAAATGTATCACAAGAAGACGGCACAGTACAATGAAGAGCTCCTCTCAGAAATGGTATATGTAGCCTGGACGTGCTACCTATAACAGGCAGGCACAGTTAACATCAAGACTGGACTTAGGCAGGGGGGGTTCAGTAAGGCCACCTCTTAAACCACTTGAGGCCTGTTTTACTTGACTCTGGAGAGCAAAGTTGAATGAATTTACAGTAAGATACCGATTCAGGTGCTGTTAAATCCCAAATGGACACTCTTGTTCAGGAAAGAAAGTACCTTAGTACACTATGGCTTAATTTTTTACTGGTGACCTGAGCGAGATGTGAGGTGGTTCATGCAGAAAAAATTACCTCGGCACAATATTATTCTGTTTGCTCAAACCACAAAGCAACAGAACTACCTACCGGGACTCCTGAGAAGAAGGAATGGTAGCAATTAAGCCTTATGGTCACCAAGGCAGGCCCCTACTGTTCTGGGCTGTCATGGAAGAAATGAGGATTCACCTTATTCATTCTGTGGCTACGTAGTCCTCAGAGCATGAGAGACTGAGACTTGGGTCCCTGGCAGTTTTAAACTGATAGAAAAATCACAAATCACTGACTCATCCTAGGACATGCATTTCCATCCCCTACTTTTCCCCGCACCCTGCCAGCACTTCTCCGCCCCACGTGATGAACCAGTTCAGCAGTCCATGCAGACTGGCAGAAGCCTACTCTGGAAGGGTACTGACCTCTCTGAACCAGCTCATTGCAGGGTCCAGATGAGTACTAGTTGCCAGCATGGGAGGACAGAAGGCAGAATTTGCAGTAGAAGGAGACAAGGAGGAGACTACAATATCTGCAAACTATAGCGGCTGAAGTTGCTATGGAGCCTCACTCTGGGGCATAAAACATGAGGTTTTATTTTGAACTTCCATCTAGCAAGAAAGACTGTAGTTCCAAAGTTGGAAGGAAAGTTGGTCCAGGATCAGCTGGTAATATTGTAGAATTATGTCTGCAAAGCAAAGAGCACATAAGGGGGACAGAACCATGAATATACTATCAGAAGGGAAACCATCTCTCTGACATCTCATATGCTGAAAACCAATTATTTTATCATAGAACTATGTTAAAAGAATGGTGAGACAGCAGAATCAGTCATTCAGTACTTGGGAAGCACTGGAACTAATGACAGCCTTCCAAATTTAATTTGTGCTTTTCACGTGTACATGTAATTGATGCAACTTTGTCAAGGTTATCCCCTATTTTCTGAAAATAACACCTACTCCTCTACACGTACACCAAACATGAAATTCTGGTGACTTTTAGTTTTTCAGCAACTGTTTTTGCAGCCACAGTGTTATGTCAGTCTAAATATATCTTTCTGACTTTTTGAACAAACTGAAGAAAATCCAAACCTACAGTATTCTGTTTCATATAAAATAATTATCCTATAAACTTTTCATTACATTTATGCTTTCAGTTTAAAGTTCAGCATTGTCCTTTTCTATATGTACATTCTGTGTTGCTACAATATTAAGTATTGGACGCTACCCATTTCTCCTTAAAAACATATGGTTTAATGAGTTGAAAGCTGAAACCCATGCTTTAAATGTTTACAGTGCATAGGCTTCTCATCTGCCGACGCTTAGGTTCAAAACATACTAACAAACAGGGTGACTATTTTATGAAATTAATCAGATAGTACTTTTTTTACCAATAATTTTTCAGAAATATATTTTTTTCTTTACCCTAATTTGGTGTGATTATTTTTTTCATTGTAAGAAATTAAATGTATGGCTTGTTCAGCAGGTTTCATAATAGATCAATAATTTGTTGGCTTAACCTTTTTTTTCCTGTGGAGATGTGAGAAGATCAATGTCTGTAGTGCCCTAGGTCATGATCAATACTTTTAATAAAACTTCCTTTTTTTTTTCTTTTTCTTTTTTCTTTTTCTTTTTTTTACCTTTGTACCTTTCTATGGTTTTGCTTTTATTAATGAGCTTTTCCTTTAGTTTCAGACCATTAATGGTTTTCAGATAATGTCATACTGCCCAAGGTCAAGGCCAGTTTGAACTTATAACTCTACTTATCAGTGATTAAATCTATTGGATGGGCTTAGATGTGTTAGAAGACATAAGAGTTTGAAGCACTGCTTTCTAGAGGCTCAAAGTTAAAACAAAATCGCAATCTTTTGGGAGGATGACACATTAAGACTTTTTTTTTTCATTTCCTTCTTAAACAAATAACGATTGTCTTATTTATGGATCTCATATTGGCATTAACATCGCAAGTACCTACTGTGGCCTTGACAGCTCTTCAATTAAAGATATTAAATGCTCCATATTGAGTTTTATAACGGTATATGGCTCATTTTGCAACACCAGTTTGAAATAAGATAATGTATCTTTTGTTCATTGCTGAAATTCTGAATGGGAGGGTAGCAACTTATCAAAGTATGTGTTATCAGCTGGAGTGCTTGCAGAGAATGTGATATTATTGTCTCTGGGGCTCAACCCAGTGTCTTTTTAAATCAATGGAAAGATCTCATTAACTTCATTGGATATTGATTATAGCCATGGAGAACTTAAAACATTCATGAATATTAATGATTTATACTGACCCATGTGTCTTTTTGTGTGTCGTACCTTGTCTGCAATCTCCAATTCAATTTTTGTAGTCTACCTAGAGGTTATACAAAAAGCAAACTTTATGTATGCTGAAAGATTTGATAACACGTTTTACCTTAAGGTATAAAGAACCAGACCCTTTGACCACTGGCACCTGGGCAGAATATTGTCTGTAGAAGATTTTTTTTTTTTCCATTATTTTGGCAGTTTTAGCCTTTTTTTTATTAGGCAGCAGTTCACTTCATAACAAATCATGACAGAGGAGTTTGAACAGCAGACTCTCTACTCAGGAGGTGCCCTACAGACTCTGATAGCCTATCATCTTTAATTTAGAGATTTTATTTCCCATCTTGTGATTACAGTTGAATGAACATTGTAGAAAAGTTTAAATTGTAGCTATCCGTGCCATGCTTTTGCCATAAATGATGGAACATACGTTTTTCAAGCCTCTATTCTTCACCTGCTCAAATAGTCACTATAAAATAATTGCACAGAATGGAAGGAGAGTAGAATGTGGGTATGTGTGGTGACCCTGGATGAAAATTAACTTCAGGAACTGACCCTTTGATTAGAAGTGTCTCTGCTGTAGCATCCAGTTGCAGGCAATAGAAGTTGTGGTAAATAGGTGGCTGAATGGAAGACAAATCCTTAGCTCCAGGAGGGTCAGAGCAGAGATCCTGGCTAGTGGAAAAAGTGGACAAAGGGGAGGTTTGAATGGATCCTGCTTTGCCTGACTTTGGGGATTTAGGATTCATTTTGTGTAAGATGACAAAACATCTAGAGTTAACATTTGAGGGGGGAGGTTAATTGGAGTTCTCAAAAATGGTTAATTGTCTAAAAATGGAATTGTGAGATTTCATGATCGGTTTGGCTCAGTGATTTCCACAGTAGGTTTTACAGATAAAGCAAAGTAGAAAAGGTTTAAATGCCATATCTGAAAAGTAGGCTGTGCACATTACTCATACCAATGACCTGACCTTGACACACCTGAGCGTAATATAGAATATGAAGTGGCAATTTAGATATAAACCTCTGGATACCACAAAAATAATGTTTATATAGTTGATCCCATTTGAATGAAAGTAGGCTCGGGCTTATTTTCGCCATAGCTGTTTTCTTTCTTATGAGTAATAAAGTCAGTAAAGTAAGCAGACCTGACTTAAAATATATACAGACAGCAGATTTAGTGAATACAGTAAACATGGGCTATTTTTATATTGTTAGGTTTTGCCTATACCTACTGAATGATATAATACTAATGTTTGTTTAAAAAGAATACATAGAGTCGTCAGAAACCAGATTTAGAGTTTGGAGGTCTGCTTACGTTGCTTTTGTTTGCTGTACTCTGCTACCCTGTGCCCCCCACCGCCTTCCTAATCCATCCTGATTCCTCTCCCTGCCCCAGTGATTAGCAGTCAAAACTAAATCAGAGAGGAGTCTATGGAACCAAATATTTATGTCCCTTGTAATCTGACACTGTGATATTGTACTGTGAACCTGAAAAGATGCCAGGCCAGGCATTGTGGCTGATAGCAATTGGTCACGAATGAAACTGCCGAATTCTACTCCAAATTGTTGGCTTTATAAATTTGGTAGTAAGTACATTTCCTGACAGAATATAAAAGTGCAATAAACTATGCATGCCCTCTCTTTCCTCCCCACCTGTCCAATTGCAGAATGCTATTTGTACAGTATATTGTTGTTGCTGAATAAGAATTTTTAGGAGCAGTTGGCTATCAAATGATGGCAAATTTAAAGGTTATGCAAATTGTGCCAGTACAGCCCAGCTTGTTTCAGACCTCTTTTCTCTATTATCATATCAATTGAGTCAGCTCATAGTAGACAAAGCAAGGTTATGGGAACCACCTAGAGCATCATGCACCATTAAACATCAATGCAGCATACACGAACATCTGCAACAACGATCTTATTAACAGAGGGTATAACGGAAGGCAATAAACAGCTTTCTTAGTCGCTTAATTGTAAAAAATTTAATAACCTAATACTTGCATTGTTTATCAACAGCAAGTTGGTCAAAAATTATGCAATTGTGGTGGATTAGATGACAATACCTATTGCACACTGTAAATTATTACAAAAATATGAAAATCCATTTGTGAGCAGTTAAACACTGTAGTTAGAGTGCTAAAAATGCAATTTTCTTTTAATCTCTGGTGCATCATGGAATATAAGTATCTGCTTTTTTGCACTGACATTTTTATGTTCGGCTAAAAGCAAATATAAAAAACCTAAAGATTGTTTTGGGATTTCCTGCTTAACTAGACAGCTTAAACATTTAAAAAAATCAAGGGACAGTTGTTGTGAAAGGTAGAATACAGAAACCATGAAGTGGTCTTTGTGTGTGCAACCAAAACAGATGTTTGGCGAAACAAAGTAAAGCATGTTAGATGTTCATACTGCATATGTACGTTGGCTTCTGGGGTAGTCACTACACTGGTCTAGAAGATGGCAGCATGTGAAACTGTGATCTCAAATGGCTTAGGGAAGTGACTACAGAAATTAAAATATGTTAGAAATTGATGATAAAGAGAAATGAGGTTTGGTTCTTCAAGGCCAAGCCAAACTGCTAGGGATAGGCTAGGGTTGGAGCACACCCTTTGCTGGAATTAGATAAATTGGTGGGGAGTGGCAGCCCTCCTGTCCTTGGAGGCTGGGGGCGCTGGTGGATTCCCTGGTTTTGGTTAACAGGGAACTGGAGGCCTACTCATGAAAGGTTAGAGCTACAGGAGGAAAGCACCACTCTTCCGACTTCAGACTGAATGTGCAAAATGTACAGGCATTTAAGAATAATATCAGAAAAAGGAAATAAGAGACTGGATGAGCAAAACAAAACAGGCTCAAAGGTCCGAGTCTGACAAGTGCATTCAGCAGAAAAACCTGCTCCAAACAGTAGTCTGCTCCCAAGCAGCTTTGTTCCTTCCTGGTGCCCTCTGCTCCCGCCTCTGCTGCTGCTGAGTAGCAGCTATCAGATTTGTATTTATATGGAAAAAGAATGAAGCCTTCTAAGTTTTTGTTGGCATAAAAATCCAAATTGTGCTAGGATCGTTGGCTACAATCAGCCTCCAGGTCACCAGTAGACACCTCAGTCATCTCTGCAATCAGTAGGAATCAACAGGCAACAGAGAAGGATGGAGGGAAAGAGTGTGAATGAAAAGACGGTAAACAGGAAATATGAGTAAAAGCTTGGTACAAGTATAAATTTGGCAAGTTAAACATTACAGAAGTTAATTTTGTTTCTGTAAGAGAAGGAAAGTTTTTATTCAAAAATGTTAAATTGAAAGTCCTAATTTTTTTAATCTGGATTTACTTCCTCTAGCAAAAGATGGCAAAAAAGCAGGCAGTATGTCTAAATAACCATTAAGTATATGGATTTTACTGAAATGGTTTTAAAAGGAACAAGTAACAAGCATTTTCCAATTTTTTTTTTTTCTCACATTTTAAAGTTTACAGTTCAAATGATCTCACTTTGTAGAATAAGCAGAGTTTTTTCCTGTATATCTATCTGGTTTTTAAAGCAGTATCTGCTTCTTGCCTTTCTTCATAACTTTTCATAACTTAATGATATCAGCAGAGTGTCCACATTTTATTTATACATATCTATTTACTTGCTTACCAACCTTGGTTTTCAGACTGGAAACTCTTCAGAGCAGGAACTTTTTTTTTTTCTTCTTCTAATACATATCTTGGTGGTCACCTTGACAATAGGAGAATACAAATTAGGTTTAAAAGATCACAAGGTGAACTCGACTATAGGTGTCAACTAGCGTTTTATGATTTTTAATATGTTTTATTGCTTCTAAAAAGAAGATTAATGCATTGTTTTGCTTTTTTAGGTTGAAATAGCTTAAAACTGAATGATTCAGCAATTTAATACTACAGAAATAAAACTTTAAAGAAAAGTAACTGAGAGTGACAGGCGATGGTAGGAGTTTGACAAGGTTCCGCAGATATGGAGGCTGGAAATTTTTAATTTGTCTGCTAGGTTAGTTATTTTGGTTTTGTCAGGCAGCCAGCTTTTATAGCATTGGGGTTTACTTTAAAAGACAGTAGTGCATGCACAGTAAAACCTGTTGTGTTACCTTTGTGAGTGCCTGTGTGCTACTGCCACGCTTTAAAGGGCTTGTTACACAAACATACGATTCAAGAGCTCTTGCTGGAAACTGTTTGTCAAAACTGCTATTATAATAACTGTATCCAAATGAATTTAGTTCACTATGTAGTCAATATTGTATAAATTCAGGGTTGCATAATTTACATTAAAATGTATGTGAAATTATTTAAAAGGTGGTAGATTGACTATCCCTACTTACAGCGATGGTTAGGTAATACTTTTAAACTGATTAAGTGATAGGACAGAGATCATAGTTTGGGTTATTCAATTATCTAAGAAATGATCTGCAACTAATTTAGGGGAAAAATAAACTCCTTCATTTTGGACCAAATTCTCTTTCTAGACTGGCATAATGCTTAAAGAATCCCATTAAAAACAGTGGAGTTGCTCTGTTTTTAACTGGCATTTTAAGAGCGGAATATTTTCCCATTGAGATTAGAACAAATTTCAGCCTCCACTGCAGTGGCATCTTCTAATAGATTTAAAACCTGCGAAAGCCTGAGAAAATTCATTTAGCAAGCATGTTTCATTCTTCAAAAATAAGTAAGTAGTCTAGGGAGATCTTAATTAAAGGCAACACAGTATTTACAAATACAGCATGAGAAGAAAAAAGAATTGTAAAAATTCTAGATCTGATCTCTGAGTTAAAAGGATGAAAAATTAAAATTTCTACATGTAATTTGAATATTTAAAGGCAATGCTGTAGAATTTCTATTGTATACCTACCTCAGTGATGTCCAACTAGTATCCAATTAATTTTTTTTTAAGGAGAAATATGTATATATATATATATCTCTACGTTAACTTATTTTTAGTAATATTTCTAGGGAAGGCTGTTTCTTTCATTCTGATGGACTGATTGTATTTATGAAACTAAATATAAATTCTCCCAGAAGAAAAAACTCCTTCAGAACTGCTCTGTAGTGACCTAATGCTCACTCCTTCTCTTTTCAGTCTTACTGATGCTCAAGTAAAATAGGAG
>WAAD01010287.1:19134-29138 GCA_013389945.1 Fregata magnificens | reverse complement strand
TTTCAAAGAAAAACACGCATTTCAAAATGAACAGAGAAGAAGATGGAACATGTTCTTTACATATTGAAGCTTCTACTAATGATGATGATGGCAACTATACGATTATGGCTGCAAACCCACAAGTAAGGTGTTTTATTTTCCTCTACAAAAATGCTTGTTTCATCTTTTTCTAATATATGTCAATAGGAACACAGATTGGGCCATCTAGTCTGACATCGAGTGGTGACTGTATCAAAAATTAGATGCTTCAGAGGATAGGAGAGGAAACGGTGTAATGAAGAATGATGAAACTACTCCCCTATTCTTACACATCCCAGTCACAATCATTAGGGACATATTTCACATTAATAACTCCTGCCCTACCTTCTGACACCCCCCTCTGTTGCTGATAGATACCTTTTGAGATGTGGTGACAAGACAGACACGATATTTCAGGCAGAAAGAACAGAGCAACAAGAAGTTACATCAGATTTGGAAGTGTTACCAAACACAATTATTCTTTACCTAGGATGCAAAGATGTGCATCTGCAAATAGTCTCATCTCCTAATACCATTCTCCTTCACCCTATGTGCTAGCTTAGCTGTTTATTTAGCAGTACACTCAAGTAGATCAGGCAACTTTTTCCAGTTTAAATTTTTCCTTTTTCTGAATTATATTTCAGCCCAACTACTTTTCAGTTTCTGCATGGCTGCATAAACAAGTATGCTAGTACAAGGGTAATAGCAGACAGTACCTGTGGAGACACAGTGGCAGGAATGAACAAGCAGGGACAGACACTGCTTAAGCTGGTTTACATAGCACCACTGCTAAATGCATTGCCACAGCCTTGAAGAGTCTGAGAAACACACTGCTCTAGACACACGAAGAAAGCCCTGCCTCAGCTGCACTCTGCCACATGCTAATAGCATTTGCTTTGAAAAAGTAATATTTATGCTATAGTTCAGTTACTTCATAAAAATAAATCCTAATGCATTGTAAATGTTAAGTATTTATACTTTAAAATGAAATGAGCTATTCACCAACTATTAATTCTGTTTCCATTGTGATCTGCAGGGGAGAATCAGTTGTTCAGGCCACCTGATGGTTCAGAGTATCCCTGTTCGGGGCCGAATATCAACAATTCAGCCTCACAGGTAAAAGGAAAGACAAGTCCTTCAGACACTCTTTATGCTTCTTACTGAAGGCATTCAAAATAACTAGCTACTGTACTTCAATGCGCTCTGTACTTCAGTTCTCAGCCATAAAATGCAAATAACAGTAGCAGTTCCCTCCCAACAGGTCACTTCTAGAATGTAGTATTTTTGAAGGTCATCTTCAAAGACAGGGAAGTTTAAGTGTGAAGTATTGTTTCATTTACCTGTTGCAGTGGAGTTAAAGGCAAGGGATGGATTAGCAAAATGAAATTCAGCCAAAAAAGCAAAAAGAAGCAAAGGACAGCTTGGGAATCCAAAGATACTACACGATATAGTTAATTTGATAATCTTTCTAAACAGAAAATATGCAAGTATTAAATCACAATCAGTTAATTTCTTTCTGCCCTTTTATTTAACTCAAGCTATCTGTTCATCCTTTTCCACAATTTCTTCCTTTTTTTAAGCGTTAGGGAAAAAAAAGTTTGACTTCCAAACATATACGTGCAATTTTTGTGTTGCAGAACACGACCCCGGGTGCCAGAAGGAGACAAAGAGGCAGTTCAAGAACGCTTTTTCAGGCCATACTTTCTACAGGCTCCAGGTGACATGGTAGCACACGAAGGGCGACTTTGTAGGTTGGACTGTAAGGTATTAATTGTTTCCTCTGTTCATTCTCACTTTCCCTACCTCTGTACATGTATTGCTAGGTGTTTTCATGTTCTTTATTGCATGCATGAACACTTTCTGTTAAAGTTTTAATGCTTCATTTTTAAAAATTATTTCTTACTGCCATTGTCTCTGAGCTCATTCAGGGGATTTCTTTTCAACACATGCTATATGGAATGAAGAACACAGAAAACACAACCCCAGAAATAAAAAGCTCACTTACAAGGTTGTTCAAATTACTCGATACGTTCACTGTGTCCTTTACCAGTTCACACTCCAGAAGTGCATCTGGGAATCACAGGTCCTTCTGCTCCATTATCAGATTCTTGAACATAATCCAGAATAGCACAAAACCACGAGAAAGAGAGGACTCAGCATGTTGTGTTCTGTTCAAACAAATGTTCCCATTGTATTGGACTGAATTACTGAAGATTAATACTCCCTGAAAAGAGGGAACAGAGCCCAGTTCATTTTATGCTTTCCCAGCACGCACAGATGCAGAAACATCCCCATTTACAGATTCAAATCCCCACATGAGAGAGCTGTCAGAGGTTAGAGTACACGCAGTGAACATCCTGTTATTGCACAGCTTTAAGAAACTCATCTGCTCCAACATATTTTGGTAGTCCTTCTATGTCCCAGTAGCACAGCAAAGGTGGTAGCGCTGACACTGACCTCTTCCATGCTCCAGAATGTCTCCTACCCTGAAGAGGGTAGAAGCTCTGAAGAAGAAGTTAACGTCCTGAAGATGAACAAGATTCATTATTACTTAATTTACGATGTGAAGTTTACTAGGGAGCATGCCAAAGAATTTGGTTATTCTTAGCTCTGCTATCCTGGCAGAGCTTGCGAAGCCTTAAAGCATGTCTGGTATTGCACAAACCTGGAAGACAGCAGTCTGCTTTCAGGCAAGTTCCACTTCCCTTTTTCTCTGGTTTGTAGAATATTGTTTGGAAAGCAATATTTCAGACATGAGTAAGTACTTCTATCTATTGGAAAGATCTTTAAGACTATAATACAGTCTAATAATCTTTCAAAAAATACTTGATCTATAGCGTTCAAAAGCATGTAAGTTTAACAGCTACAAAGAACTGTATCATTCTTCATCAAATTTTATGAAATACAAAGTCATTTTTATAGAACTCTTCTTCATCTCTATTAAACTCTGTATGGGTTTAGATCCAGGGTTTTGATTTATACTCAGCACTGAAAAAAAAGAAAACTAGCAGATTACTAGGAGTCTTTTGTGAATCTGATATATAAACAAGTTTCTTCCTTTCTGACTAAGAAAAATGTAGGCATTTCATGTATTTGTTTCTCTTGGGATTTTGTTGCTTGTTTGTTTTCTGGTTTTCTCCCTTTTGGAACTAATCAGCAGAAAAACAGCAGCTGAGAAATAAAAAACCAAATCTTTCTGTTCTAGATTCTGACATCATTCAGATGGTATCTGAAAAAAGGCTTACCTATGAATTTACTAAAACCTATTTGTCAGTTTGACATTTGCCTCTAGCTGTTTCACTGTCTGTTAGGTGAGTGGGTTACCAACTCCAGACCTGACGTGGCTTCTGAATGGCAAACCTGTGCTACCAGATGGCACCCACAAGATGCTGGTCAGAGAGACGGGAGTTCACTCTCTGCTTATTGATCCTCTCTCACAAAATGATGCTGGAACTTATACTTGCCTTGCCACTAATAAAACAGGACAAAACTCATTTAGTCTGGAGCTCACTGTTGTAGGTAAGAATCATTGAAAAACTAGTCACAATGATGAAGTTATTTGTACGCACTTCTTCAAACTTACCTTACTTAGTTTCCCCACAGATAAGTATAAATAAATAGTTAATCCACTGATAGTAGGAGAGTTCAACAGCTATAAAACTCACCTGATAGAGGGAAATGGACCTGGTGCTCAGTCGATAGGTGTGCTCCTGTTATTAACAGAGGGCTGTAAGAATTCTGTCTCATCATCACTTTACCTCTCTTGTCTTGGCAAAATGACATTCTTAATTTTCTCCCCAGAAAATGCTTAGGGTTTGAATTCATAATATATGTTAAGGTCTCCTAGATTTCAGTCCTGATTTTATTAGTTTAAAAATGTTTTTAAACAGAAAACTACAAATCTGAATACTGTTCTTTAATAAAGCCCTACAAGATGTGAGATATTGAAATTCATAGATCTCGCATTAATTTCCTGCAATAGTAGTATGTTTAGACCCATTACATATGCACACATTCGTTTGTGAACATCAGTTCTGCCTATTATTTTCTTTATGTTCCCTTACAGAGGCTATGTCATGGCATTTCACTTTCCTTCCAATATCCCATTAAAAATTCACAACCTATTTTGATATCTCAAGAATAATTTTCAGTCATGTTCTTCCATACTGTTCAAAGCAAAACAAAGAATAAAATATCTGTTGTTCAATAATTCTTTTTCTTTTTCCAGCAAAGGAAGTAAAAAAAGCCCCCATGTTTTTGGAGAAGCTTCAGAACTGTGGTGTTCCTGAAGGGTACCCCGTCAGATTAGAGTGCAGAGTTGTGGGAATGCCACCCCCCATATTTTACTGGAAGAAGGATAATGAGACCATCCCATCAAACAGAGAGAGGATGAGGTACTGCACCATCCAATCCATGCTTGGAGTTTCTTGTGGCTGGACCAATTGTTTCCATGAAAACCTCTGTGATAAGTACATGTGGTGTTCTTCTTAAAACAACTTCTTTCACCCACATAAAGTTTTAAAAAGCTGGCTTCACTGCGAGGTGAACAATAGCTATTTCCTTGGTTCAGAATAAAGGCATGGAGCATAACACGCCACTGCTTCAGAGAGTGGTGATAGACCTTTCGGGCCATAGGCCTGATACAGCATATGCATCTTCTTATCAAAGACACTATGATATGGTCTTTTAATGCATTTTAGCACCTTATTCTCTCTCTAAACTATTTTCTCCTCAGTTTAGTTCTAACTATGGATGAATTAAAACTCAGAACAGTTAGAACATGGTTTTGAATGCCCCAGAGCACAGGATAATAGAGTTTAGCATCTCAGATACAGAGGCCGATCACAAGTTTGACCACAAACATAGGCAAAGACTTTGATCCATGCTTACAAAATACAACAATGTTCAGGTTCAGGTCTTGCATTCAAATGCATCACTATTTTTTAGGTTTTGCAAAAAAAAAGCTGATGAAATAATGTACCTGGCTGTAATTAATGAGAAATTAATTGCTTTCATTTATTTTTTAAAGATTTCTACTTCAGCATAAATCTGATTTTTAATATTTTATTTCACTTGGCTCCAACTAATAATTTGATGCAGTCGTTGGATCTCTGAGATCAACTTCAAGAAGTACTACATTTTCACATGCATACCCTACAGGCTATCTGTAAAGAAAACTGGCTCCACAGCAGCACTTGTTATGAATGCATACCTATCATGAGGGAAAGCTTACTTGAAAAAATCTTTCCGTGGTCTCCCTGTCCCCACTCAGAGACTGCTGTCCCTCTCCAAAAAGCCCACCCGACTCTGATCTTCTATAGCCTGTAGTCTTTATTCCTCTGCCTCTAGGCAGACTACTCAAGGATTTATTTCAAGTACTGGTACATTCACAGGAATTATGGTTATACACCTGTAAACACTGTAGTTGATATAAAATGAACAACTGTCCTAAAATGCCTCATTTCCAGTTGTTTCACAGAAGCTTACAAAACAAGTTTTTGCTTCAGCTCAGCAGAGGAATGACTAAGGGAAACCTCCTACACCTCACAATGCCAGGAGCTAACATCAGGCTCGTAACACCTCTGCTATTTCAGCCAGTCATGACCAGACTGCCTGCCCCCAAGGCTTCGAGTGGTTCTGCACAGATCCACACGAGCGACAGGCAGCATTGTCCTCGTTTGTCCCTACCTTGCCTCACTATTTTCTTCCTGCCTGAAGCCAAGAGACCTTTTTTGTATCATGATATGGACATGCATGAGCTTCTATACTACTGCGCCCCCAGCATAAGGCAAATTATGTAGTGCAGGGAGCAAAGGGTGAATGTTCCCCTTTTTATTAGAGCCGTCGGAAGCACAAAATGTCCTCTTGACCTGAAATTCTGTGGTTTGATGTTTCATTCCTGTTCATAAGGAAACAAAATCTCAAATTTCAGAACTTCCTGCAACTTCAAGTATTCTGATGTGCTTATCTCCCACGTCTTCCTTTATAATGAGGGAAACACTGGGGTTGATAAAAAGGACCAACCACAGCCTAGAGAGCAGAGGAGCCTCAGTTCTCTGATACACTACTGAACAGTTTTGCCTGGAAGTTGCAGCCAGAAAGTCTTGGATCACTGAAGAGCAAAGGAAGAGGAGGGAACAATGAAGCAGGTTTTTTTAGAGTGTTGGCCAAATGCATCTTTAAGATTTTGCCACTCAGGCATTTTCTCATGGAAAAGGGTGCCATAAGAAAGTTTCTGGTTACTGTTGTGAAAAATATCACAACTTTGTACAAATGTTCTTCGTATTTTGTTATGTTATTCTTCCAGCTTCTGAACTAGGAAAAAATACAACACGACCATGCATCAGTTTTGCGTGGGTTTAGTTCATTGGAATTCAATAAACAATTCCAATATGAACACATACAGAATAACTCAGCACACACTGTCACACCATGGCTTTGCACAGCTGAGAGGAGCAAGAACAGATTTCAGCTACTCCGGCTATTGGTTGAGGCCATACTGAAAGAAAATCTATTGACTACAAAGGTCTTGGACTGCTACCTCTTTGAGAATAAAAGTTACAACTTATCTACTTCATATTTAATGTACATATTGTAAAACCTCAAAGTTGATATGCTCTTAAGAAATACTAATTCTAAAACACTTGTTTTCCCAGCATGCATCAAGATACAACAGGGTATGTCTGCCTCCTGATTCAACCTGCCAAGAAAGCAGATGCTGGCTGGTATACCTTGTCTGCAAAAAACGAAGCTGGTATTGTCTCTTGTACTGCTAGACTTGACATATATGGTAGGTATTGGCTAGTAAATAAAATAAATCAGAATTTATTTTCTTTGACTGGTCCCAGCCCTCACCTAGTTCTTAGTCTGTAAATTGCTGGTTTTGACGTGGATTAGAAATTAGTGTCACAGCACAGCCACAGCTTAATATTGCCACCAGGAGGAGGTATAACAATACAGCTAAATGGCCAAATTAGCTCTCCTGTATCAGTTTAAAGGCAGGTAAAGAGAAAAAACAGAGGAGGGGTTTTGCACAGTATTCTGTACTCTCATTTTCCACTTTCCAATTTCCCTAAACACATAAGCAAATAATAAACCTGTATTCAAGTTGAACCTTAACTCTGTTCCCTCTGACACATGCCTGTGCTACAGCCCCGACCTGAGATGGAACAACAAATTGCACACAAGAAAGCAGACCCCTTTTTCTATGGAGCATGTATGATGCAAACTATGCCTAATTAATGGAGGCTAGTTTGCATCTAATATGTTTGTCTAGGACTCAGAAGGCCCCAGCCCAGTTCAAGAACTACAGCACATCATTTAATTACTCTGCATCTATGCAAGATATAATGGTTAAGACAATTTATCTAGAGCAAGAGAGTATTTTGATCACTTAAGCAGCATAATAAAACAGAAATCACATTCCACAAACTACTGGATTATGGACAAACCCTCAAAGGAAAAAACCCTACGTTTTCAACCTTGTATTTCTCATTTTAAAAAACCCAGCACTTGATTATCAGGGATAACCACAGGTCACTAGTGCATCTCTGCCAGTTTTCCGCCACCTTGTGGTGATATAGGCAATAACAATGTAATGTTCAAGAGAGGGCTGGTGAGAGTCTGATTCAAAAAAAGTCACATAAACCGAAAAATAATTCCTTAGGTACCTAAATGTTGCAAGACATAAATTAGATTTTCATATGGAGAATTCAAGGTACAAACAGGAAAAAGATGGAAAGTAAGAAACGCTTCGTGATTCCAACCATATTTTCTAAAGACCCTGCAAGCCTTACACACCAAAGGGATTGTCAGAAATCATTTTTCTTTGTGCTATTTTGAATGGATGGGGTTGGGGGATTGAAAGTGTGGTCTGATATTTGCAACTCCATGTGCAAAGAAAAAAGTACAATAAATAATGAGTGTATTGTTCAAATAGAAACAAATTGGGGGCTGCAAGAAAAAAGGAGACTCTTTTTCAAATATTTCTAGACAGACAGGGTCAAAATTCAACATGGCAGGATAATGAACATTTCCTATCAATGCTTAACATGTAGATTGTAGGTCTCCCACGCTAAGCTATTCTCAGAGTATTGTAGCCTGAACTTCTACCCTTTCATTTTAGTTGCTGACATATATGTTTGTCCAGTTTGGGTGCAGACCCGGAGGTTTTGTATAGATAAATACCAGCAAAGATAATATCAATTTCCCCTTTCTGAAGTGTTTTAAGAATGACAACTGTTAAATATTATATAATAGCTAAATATTCTTACAAAATTGTAACGGTATTTGTTCATATGGGAACATGTTGAATGTTACTTTTAGTTTACTGAATATGTGTCTTTGGATTACATTTCTTTCAGTATCTTTAAAAAAATTTAGGAAATGTGTTACTAGTTGTAAGTAGTAGAGGGAAATAAAAATTGTAAAAATTTCTTTAAAAAAAATCCCTATATTATTACTTTGAAATTAAATACCACCAAAAAAAAAATCAGAAAAAGTCCCCCAGGAGGATGGAGTAGTACAAAATCAGAGCCATGTCCAGTTTGTTCATCTCTGTTCATGCTATGGTATGTTTTTAGTTTTGATTGCAAGAGCTCTGGAGGAGGCTCCAAAGATTAAATTATTAAATTTTGGACTTAGTGAAATCCATATAAATGTTGCCATTGAATTGAGCAGGGTGGAATTCCACCTGTAGACTTCAATAAAAATACTCAGCGTGTAAAGTACATAAATTATAATATTTGAAGGAACAGACCCTAGAACAGGGAACAGCAATGCTGTGCCCTCTTCAAGGATGTTGGAAGCAACTTTTCAGTTGTGTGCATTGATTTCTGTTGTTTCATTGCTAACTTAATTAGAGGTTTATACAGCCTATTCTGTTTCTGTTGCTGCAGCTCAGTGGCACCATCAAATTCCACAACCAATAAAGCTTCGACCTGGTGGCAGCCGGTATGCAAACCTTACCGGTCAAGGACTCGACATTTTTTCTGCCTTCCCAACTACTGAAAGCCCTATACTGTTTTCATCCCCAACCCAAAAGGTGGTGGAGAGTGAAGAACTTTGAAAAACAAACAAACAATTGTTCCAGTTACACCTGCAGAGACACTAGAACTGTGGGGAAAAAAAAAAAAGAGGTACAAGTCAAGATGCTCCAGGTTTACAAGCAACTTGTTTGTAATTAAGTGTACTGCTGCTGCAAATGTTGCAAGTAACATATCATACAAGACTTTTGCATATTATTTTACTGCAGGATAATTGTGGTATGGAGTGTTGTGCAATAAATTCAGTACTGTGTAGTTTGCTAAGAATTACATAGTAAACATAGTTTTCAGCACTTAAAAGCCAATACCACTTTTACTGCTTGAATTAAAGCTACTGTACTGTAGCAAGCCATGTTAAGGATTGATGATGTTTAGCTGGAATACTGCCAGTGAAAACATTGACATTACAATAACAACAATCCTGAATGAGGTAAACAACATGACTTTGAATGTAATTCTAAAAAAACCCATGCCAGATAGATAATCACAAAGCACAAGTTAAAGGGAAAAGATGTAACTCATTTTTATATATTACTATGCCAGATAATCTTAGAATTTTTGAACTCAAGACTAGGTAAATATAGCGTTTCATGTAGGTACAGCTGTATACCCTATATATTTATATTTGTGTGTGTGTGTACTCCATGAACTGTGTACTCATGGTGTAAGGATTCATAAAGTAAGGTACAGGGCACGTGCATAGGACACTAACATAGGAAACCAAAATTCCTGTTGTCTGAAGCATGTTCTCTAGAGCCCATAGCTGAAACTATTTTCCAGATGTGCTTCATATTTTTTTCTTTACAATGATAGTGATTCTCTGTCTTTAAACACAAATGATATCAGGCTTGTAACGTCACCATTTTAAATATCAGTCTCTTTTTCCTAATTTTTAACGTGGCTAAAAGAAAAGTGCGCCTACCATCTAGCTCATTTTTTAAC
>WAAD01010287.1:4331-17994 GCA_013389945.1 Fregata magnificens | reverse complement strand
ACTAAGATGATTTCATGCATCTTTAAATTATTGCTATCCCTCTTTGGACATTGTTTTCAAGCAGCTCTTACTGCTTTCAACATGGCTGGAGAATGCAACAAAGTCCTGATGAAAGTCACAGAGATGAAAAGAAAAATTAACAGATACTTTCATTTTAGACCTTATCTGGATTTTTTCAACGTTAAAAATGTAACTTTAAAAAATTACATATGCAAAGAAAACAATGAGGATTTATCTTAAGAGCAAAAGGATACTGGATATAGCCAGAGACTGAGAAAGAGATAGCCTNTTCAAGTGACTTCAGTTATGGGGTGCCCAACTTAAGACACATTGTGGGTCTGATTTTCCAGGATAGAGAACCTACTGCTCCTCTTATCTTCACTTCTTTTTAGGATGGCTTAGGGATTCCAAAACTAAATCTAGACTGAGTCAGAGTTGGGCAACCCAAAGTTTAAAGTTTCCCATATTAGTAACTACTCTTGGGAAAATAATCCAAGGAAAGTTATCGGATTTTGCTTATTTAATCCAGTGCTGTTGGAAAGTGGGAAGAGAGGAAATGAAGACACAAAAGATCAAACTCTGCTCCGATCTACAGCTCTAGTCTTCCCATTATTTCATGCCAGAACTGAAGAGTAGATTTTGAACCAAAGTATTCCAAGTTGTGTATCAGACATCAGACTTTATACCTAGCACAGGTTTAGTCAAGCGACTGTCTGCTTAGAACTCCCCTGTAGCCCCCTTGCCTGGCTTTGAGTGAGGTGTTGGACCAGACGACCTCCTGAGGTTCATTCAGACCTAAATCACTCTATAACTTCCTAAATTATTTCACTCTCCACTGCCTGTCTGAATACCCCATGTGGATTAAGTTACCTATTGACCGAGTAGAAACTAAGAATTTAAGCAAGCACAAACTTTTCCTTTTTGACTGGGGTATATCCTATTAGGCAATTCTAATTACAAGAGTGATCACTTTAAACAGAGTTCTTTACATAGTTTAGAAGAAAGGAATACTAGTACTTACTATTAGCAAATATCTCGTTATCAGTGCTGGAATCATACTTGTTAATATTTCTGACAGTAGTAGTGGTTCTCACATTTTACAACATCAGACAACACACCCAAAAACTCAGTACAAATTAAAATACAAAGTGGACAGAGAAAATATGTAAAACATATCTCTTCAACTTTTTCTCCCTGATTTCAGGGAGTCTGTCTCTGGAGCATGTCTCCAAGCTTACATCATTATAACCTGAACTGACAAGCTGAGGATTAAGTGGTACAATGTTTTTTAAAATGCACATTCAGTTCTTTGGAAGTGGGAGGACAAG
The DNA here is from genome assembly GCA_013389945.1 of Fregata magnificens. Lineage (NCBI taxonomy): Eukaryota > Metazoa > Chordata > Aves > Suliformes > Fregatidae > Fregata > Fregata magnificens. Next base: position 16,666 of record WAAD01010287.1, on the reverse strand, counting down.
AAGCTACTGCTGAAAGACTTTTCCCAAAAATCTGTGTAAGAAGGATTAATCCTTAGTCACTCAAGAAGGGGCCCCAGAAGTCTCACTGAGAAGTAGGCTACAGAGCATGGATCACCAAAATCTCTCAGCTGAACTATAACATTCTCTCCTTGACAGTATTTACTAGCAAAAGGATCAAAACTTTACCCATCACATCTCCCTACATAATGCAGAAGTCAGTAATTTAAATTGCTTTCAGTGCAACTGATACAAACAAAACCAGAATCTGATCCTAAATATTCTGTAGTCATTAAATTTTGCTCGTTAACTGCTACAGGACATTTCTCCTCTGCGTATACTGAGCCCATAAAATGAGTATGTAAAGGAAGCTTACGTGAATGGATGTAAATGCTTTAATTAGTAGTATTGATGTGCTCATCAGAAAGAAGACTTGCTAGAAGACACAAAAATTATGTTTGTGGTGTTAACTGATTGAAAAGCCAAGGGAAAAAGGCTTGTGCAAGCAGCAGAGACAACACTGAGTTGTCACAAAACGTGATGCTGTTTCAGTTCACGTCCTGTGAAGGATGGTACTATCTAATCATACTGTGTCAAGATGCACTAGAGACTATGCAACTGTGCTCCCTTCCTGAACAGCTTGGCTGTTCTTTGTTTTTCTTTAATGGAATAACCGATTTTACTTCACTCTAACGTGGTATTTCATTCTCTTATTCAGGGCAGGCTACTGCAACAACAAAAATCAATGTTAGAACTTCCACTGAAGTCAGTGTGAGCTATTATCTTCCAGAAGTCCATTAAATCACCACAATGCAGAGCATAACATTGTATCAGTGAGATACAGAAATGCTCAGTTTTGTAACCTCTCAATGTTTTCTGATTCAGAATCTTGTAGGTTTATTTAGTTTCCTGTTTCCTTCTAGTCCTGGTTTTGTATATCAAAGAAAGGAACAGTATACTTCAAAGAAGAGCAGAAATGACAACTTTTGTATTGCAATTCTAGAAAGCAAAAGTATTACCTTTGCCTTAAAATTTTGGTCCAGCTTGGTGTAAACCCAGTCCCCAGCAGCATCACATAGCAGTTTGCATTGATACCATTGGACTTCTTGCCTTAAAACAGCTGGATTGAGTTCCTTTGCTTTCATATGGAAGATGGAGCATACCTTCTGAATGCCTCACATCTGCTAACATGAGGAGAAGATGAGAGCACACACTTCAAAATACGAAAAGCCAAGTCTACAGTCTTTATCTTGATATGTAAACAATCGCCAATTCCAACTGTTTACAGTAATCATAGGTACTTCAAAGCAACAAATCTGGAATAAGAATTCCTTTAAGAACTGTGTTCTTAATGCTACCAGGTTTAAAAGCATTAGTTTCTGAAAAATGTCTTCATACAAAATGATTAGCAAGACCTAATGAAATATTTTAACTGTTAAATATTGGAGAAGTGATTCATTGTTAATTGCCTTACTATTTCCAATACAAAGATGTTCACTTTGAGCCTTAAAATTCTATTTTATAATTTTTTCTTGATTAAAGTTGATATTTTTTATTTTTTGATCCAAAGTCATTCTCACTGGGAAGAAAAATGTTAATGTCAGTTTTAAAGTATATTTTAAGTGCATATGAAAGGAAAAAACAAACACCTGCCTGTTCAGTAATGTATTTCCCTTCGTCTCACCTAAACCTAAATAAATGCTTCAGAGTTGCATACAAGAGTGTGTCCTTCACGTGTTCAAGTAACGGTGAAAGTGTGCAACAAGACCAGAGGTTTCCTCAGAACTTTGCTGTGACAGCTGATTAATGGAATCAGACCTTACATTATTTAGAAGAAAATCATAAAATACTGTCAAGTTATATACTAGCCACGCTTCTAGCAGGTAGTTGTGAGATACAGTTGTTGCTTTTTTAAACAATTCTTAATATCAATTTGCTTTGGGTTTAAATCATGCTTTCTTCTTCTGATAACCTCAGTCCCTTCATCAAAGTCTGAAAGAACAAGTTTTCGCCAGAGTACCAGAGCAGAAGCCAAGGAGTCTTTAGGGCAATTTGCATGTTTTAAAGGTCAATAGATTTGCCAAATTCTCAGTATCTTGGAGAATTAGTCTCCAATGCCTATGCTTGAGCATATACTTCTACCTACAGACTGTCAAAGCTGAACTACATCGTGTCTCAAAAATTCACACAGAATTTGTCTACTACATTGGGCCCACACACCCCCCAAAATGCCTGTTTACTGGGTCTAGACCAATGCTCCTAGAAGTCTCTCTGTGCAGTAGGGCACTGGAGACCTCTTACAGAGGACTTACTTTTTCAACCCTTAGCTGTGTATCCAGCACTCGAACAAGTGAAAATTGAATGAGGGCCAAACACACAAACCACAGTGAATTTCACTCTTCCCTATACAGGTCTTCAACTTGAATGATTTAGCATATTCTTTGTATAAAGGTCCATTAGCAGACTTCAGAATGAATTTTAAATGAGCAGCAGATGCAAAACCAACACTTGAAGGAAGCTGGATCTTATAGCTCAGATACAGAAGAGAACAGGGAAAAAAAAAGGATGCACCCCATTACATTTGCTGGTGCTGATTTGGCTTTCCCATGTAACCGTAACCATGTTTCTCCATTTCTACCTGGCTTGATTTCTATGCACTTCTGTGCCTGCTAGGTCAGAGACAATGTTCTTAAGACCATTTCAGCTCAGTTACAGGCCCATGAGCTAAAGCAGCTCCTACACATTTTATGATTTCCTCTGAGCAACACAAGCTGCTTTTATTAATGCCTTTATACTTCAAGTACACTATAGATATAAAGAACCATTTATTGCACAATACAAAGAAATCTTGGGTCATATGTGCTGTGAATTTAAGCGGAATTCTCCATTTATATCAGTGGGAAATTCTGTTCAGAAACCGACCATCCTTTAGGATCATACAATCTGTTAGTAGCAGGCAACATGGTTTTGTAAAGAAATGGAAAAATACTGAAGACATTCTGAAATATTGAAAAAAAAAAAAACAACTATGCACCCCAGGCTGCAGGAAGCCATTCAGAAATGAACTTCTCCTTGGAGTTACATATACAGACATTTTAAGCAAACTCTGTGTAAGATATATTTTGCGTGCTAGTTTCTGTACAAATGAAAACTGAATTACAAATTAGAAAAAAATCAGTAGAAAATATTAAAATGTCCCCTTTGGTAAAAAATATATTTAAATATTATACATGGGGTTGCTTTGGGTTTTTTTAAGTCATGTTTTCTTGAAATATAATTGAAGTTAAAAACATAAAGCATTTTTTTAAAAGTGCCCAAGTACCAGGTGAAATCAATGTTTGTTACAAGACATCTGTGTAGAGGCAACACTGGACTGCTTCAATGAATAAACGTGTCTTTATTCTCAGTGCATTTGTTTTTTCCCTGGATATTTTGTAGAGATAGAACAGTTGAACATATTTAGAGCAAAAAGAAGCTGTTCAGTAAATTCTTATAGAATTTTTAAAATCTAGATAAATTTCACTCCTAAATTACAGAAAACTGCATCCATATTGCTTAGCCCAAATAGCTGGAAACTAGCTGGAAGTGTAAGGGTACCCTTCCTAAGGCAGAAGCTTATTTTGAAAAATAAAAAATTTGACTGGAAATCATATATTTTTAAAATTTGTGCCTAGTGAGTCACATCATAGTAGGGACTTCCACAAAGATTCCACCAGGGAAGTACTACTTAACATGGTATAGGAAACTTAGCTAAATATTTAAAAAAATCTCATGATACTCATGCTTCCCTACATGAAGAAGTTGTAATGTCATTGACTTTACAAGACTATAACTAAGGTTAGCAACATTTTTACTTTTCAGAATTTGTACTGCAGCACCATTTAGGAATTCCAGTCAAGAACTGAGCTTTGCCCTGTATGCGTGCATAGCGCAAGATGGACTGTGCCCTAAATAGCTTATAAATGGTGAAATGGAAAATAGAAGCCTAAAAAATTGGAATGAATTAAAGTTGTAAGACATGCTAATACATATCCACTGATGACCTCAATACTTAGACAGGAAAAAACCACTGACGTTTCATTACTAACATACATTTTGGGAACGTGCTACTCTAGTTCTGCTTTCAGCCACTGAAAAGTCACTGCAATTAAAAATGTCACTCCAGTTCCGAGTTCAAAAATAACTGTGGTCACCTTGTCAAAACACTGTGACATGATTCAAAGAATCATAGAAGCAGAGTATCTCTAGCTACTTCAAATAGAAACCCCTGCAGTCTGAACCTTTTAGAAGAATAAAGGTTAATTTCCCACAAATAGTTCACTGGAATTTCACATTGAATTTCAATAGTGAAACATGTATGTGTGTAGCATGCAACAAATATTTAATGAAGCAAGCATTTCTCATCCCCAGTGTTTTCACAATAATGTATTCTAGAATTACCATGTACTGATACTAAAAGTATTTCAGGTCTGCACTGCTGTTCAGTGGGACAAAAATTTATGAGCAGACAAAACTGTCACTAAGAACACACCAAGCTCTGAGCATCTAAGCTTTTGCTTCATTTGGACGTCTACTGGAAGCAATAACTATTTAAGGGGAGGGGGCATCAAATGCCCATACCAGTAAAGTCCAGTACAGAAGAAGGGTCGCAGCCATTATCTGAAAAGCATCAAACATCCAGTGGGGAACAAATATTTGGGAGCAATAATCAAACCCAAGTGAAACGGTCAAGTTTGCATTTCATAAAGTGTCACTAAAGTATTTGTAAAGGAAAGCTATGAAAAGAAACCAATGAATTCCTGAATAGTTGTTGAGTTTGAGAAGTCCAAACCAGCACGGATAATATCTGCTTTTCAGACTGCCTTCAGAAATGATTTTTAATGATTAAACTTCCCCCTTCCCCAATTCACTCCCCAAAAAGCTTTGACAGATCATCAATAGACAGACAGCTGTCTGTACACTACAAAGAACTTACTCTGCTGCCTTCTGTGCTATAGTAAATTGGAAATCCAAACTTCCAGCTCAACACTTCACCCTCCCAAGAAACCAAAATACTACAGCATTATATAAAATCACAATTTTACCACTAGTAATATTACTAGTTATTATCGATAAAGAGATTAAGAAAACATTCACCTCCCACTTGCACAAACAAATCTAAGAGAACGGGGATTATAATCTTATCATATTGTTCAACAGCAGAGATGGATGCGATGACCTGATTTACAAAGTGTTCGCAAGCTAGGTACTTCACTAAAGTGCTTTTTAGGACTTCGGTTTCAATTCTTAATAATTTTGGTAACATAACCACAGATATTTTACGTTTTGTGTTGGTTTGTTCCTCTTTATGGGAGCTTACTATCATTTAATCATTCACTGCATACTAATCCATTATTTTTACAGCTACATCTATCGTCACATGCAGTAGACAGTAAATTACAACACTGCATGGAAGAAACAAAATCGGAAGAGAAATGGATGTTAAGTACTTTTACGTAAATTACATATAATGTCATGTCCCACAAAATCAAATTATATGCCAGTAGTACAGAAACACATCAGTACTGTTCTTGCACACTACTCTGGTATTCATACTTTTGTATTGTATTACCCTTCCCACCTAAGGTTTAGAAGGCTATCTTTCACTAAGCCAAGTTTTCCATGTCATATAATTGCATGATCTATTTGCATCATATTCCCGTTTCAGGATGGAAAACCCACTACTGTGCTAGCAGCGCAGATGAGACAATGTCTGCCTAAAGTTTACAGCTAATAAATTAGTGTACAATGGCACATCATTTAATTCTTTAAGGATTGTATTGATTGTTGTTACACACATAAACTTGCCACTTAATGATGAGTAACATTCAAGCAGTATTAACTTGGCTATATGATGGACAACAATTAATTCGATTCTCTCTATATAAACTTCTGCAAAGAAATTGGTGAGTAACAAGACTTCATATTCCCAGAAGGTTGAATCTGCTTTCTGTTTGCCGATAAAGATCTAATGTAATTCATAAAAAGCAAAAGCCCACATTTTAATAATTAACACTATTCATCGCCTTTAGAGAGGCTAAAATATACATTAAAAAACAGTCCTGAATGCCAGCGTTTAAAGGAGAAAGTTGCTCAGAATATACAGTGCCTCTTCTATGTTTAACACCTTCTGTGTTTAACCTAGCCTGAAAGTCTGTCCCAGCAGCTTTCACTCCAGGAACAGTCCAACTCCCACCTCAGGAAACGTACTAGTCTGCACGATGGCGACGAAGGGCAAAACGTCAATAAGGGTTGTGAGAGAAGACAGACAGTAAGGTCAGGTCTTTGTATGTAACTGTTCCTGCAGCAGAGTCCCTCTCCCCCAAAAGAGGGCTTAGTTGCTATTGATGCTTTTGCTTTTCACTGAAAGCTGCTTAATTGTTGAAAATAACTCCTATCAAAGCTATTCATTTGTCATTTGAGAGAATTCTAAAATATAAGATATGGCAGCAGCCAGCAGGGAAGCCGCCAGCCTTCCCTGCTGGAAACCCACCAACAGCTGTTCTGGGACAGCAGCTCCTTTTCTCCTTCTCCCTCACAGCTAACACTAGCAAGGGCTTGTTTCTGGAAACAAGCACCAGCAGAAGCACCCTTCAGCTTCATAGTCTGCTGCCATCACAACAGACATCGGCAGTCGAACTTCTGCGGACTCCACATCCTGCTACAAACACATCTGTTTCTCCAGCTGTCCTGCTCCTACTCGTTTTTCGACCTTCCCAACCTCCTTTCCTCTTCTGCCTTTTCTACCCAGATCCCTCTATCCTCCACAAGTGAAAGAACCAAATAAACAAAAGGTAATTCAGGGCATCACCAGGGCTGAAATGAACTCAACTGCTTTGTAAGAATGCTCTGTAACTTTTTACCAAACTCTTACCCTTAAAGGCTCTTTTTCAGAGGGTACATAAAACACACTTCTTACTCTAACTGGGAAGCAAGCATCATTTGCTAGTTGATTCTTCTGTACATTAAACTGCCAGGGCTGTGATGGAAGTAGTGCAACATTTGGGGTGGGAAAGCCACTAGTAAGTAATTCCTAGAGTAGGAATTTCAGGTAGTTGGTGAGGTCATAGCATAGAAAACACTTTATTTATTATTTACAAAATCTGTTATTGTTTCCAGATAACATAAAATTTAAAAATAAAATCCAACCATTTAAAGTCTACAAAAATCTAGAAGTTTAGATTATTTTCACGCGAGCATTCTCATTTATGGTATATAATTACATGTGCTTTTACAGCCATTGAAAATAAAAACATTCCTTCCATGACTTGAAACTAGCTCTTTTTCGAGCATACAAGAGACACCATAAGTTGGATTAAAGCAAACCTACACAACCTTGGAACCCATATGTCAAACTTACAAAGTTTAAGAAAGTTAGTTCTCTGAAGACTAGAACTCCAATACTTTATAAAGCTTTTTCCATGGGAGCCATTTATGTGAAAACAAACCAAAGAATAACTTTGAAGCTGTCATAAAAATGGAAACATGAAGTTAATTCTGGTGTTATCCCATTCAGTTACACCACGGGTCAATTTGGCCCATGATCTGTAGAAAATACTGTCGTGATTCATCACAGTAAAAAACCCCACCAAAAACTTATTCAATAAAAGAATCAAATGAACTAGATGAACTAGGAAGCAATTGTCAGAAAGATTTCAAATTAAAAGTACGCTTTCCACCAGCATTAAATAAATTCAATCTTCTTAAATGCATATTGATTTAAAGTTCTCAAAGCAAATTTATTTTGTCAAATTAGTATAAGATGCAAACAAGAATGAGCTATTATAATGCCAATATTACCTTATTCAAGCAGATTAACTCTTGCTAATTATTAAATTATACATCTGGCCTGCTGCATATTCTTAGTTCGTAAAAAGTTCTAATTAGCTATTTGAAAGTGTTCAGGGTGATAGCTGAATATTCGCTGTGCGTAAGGATCACCGTCCATTGCCATTTTTTGTCCTGTGTAATGGTGGTAGCTCTCTGGATGAAAGCGTTCACAGTGAAGGCTAATCCATTCTCTTTCAGTACTGTATCTTTCTGCTTCGGCAAGTATTCTAGTGAGAGCCATGATATAACTCAAAGCCATCTGAAGGGTCTCATACTTGGACAGCTTCTTATCTTGACCCCACTGTGGAACCACCTTTCTCAAACGATCAAAGGCTGTGTTCAGTCCTTGCATCCGTCTTCTCTCCCTGGCATTGGCAGCCAGCCTTCTCTTAGCAGCATTCTCCATCCTTTCGGAACTGCACTTCACAACACAGCCTGGTCCACTTCTGCACTGGCCGTCTGATTCTACGCCTGAATCCAAATGACTGGGTTTACAGGTTTTCATATTCAATGCAGCTTCAGTTTCACACACACAAAGATTACTGTTTAAAAATTAGGTATCTAAAAAGTGGTAGGGAAAGCACTCATGTGAGTAGCCTGCATACCTCTTGAATCTGTTTCCAGATATCAATGATGGGATATTTTTCTTAGCATCTAAAAAAATAATAATAATAATAAAATAAAAGGTCTTCTGCTCCTTCTGGAAATGTCTGGAAATTGCTTCTTATTGTTTAAAGAAAGAATAAAGAGTTTTTAATGTCTTATGCTTTCAGTCTTTTAATTTCTTTAAACTCAAAGAGATCGAAAACAATGAAATCTCCATTCTCAAAATGTATGTTACCAAAGAAAATGGTCCATTTAATCCAAAAAGGATCTTTATGGATTAAAAACACATCAATTCCAAATGACCATTTCAAATGAAAGAAGTTCTGATTCAGTTTAGGAGAGTATTTTGAAATGATGAACTGTTGCGATCCGAAGACATAACTTCATAACAGAAATCTCTCCTTTCTTGACTCCTGCCGGCAAGCAATGATTGTGTCTTACAGACAAGATGAGGCTTTATAGAAACTGCAAAAGCTAAACAGGTGGTAGCAGGTGGGCGGGCGGCACTCTGCTTCCATCCCAGTACCTTCCCACCCTGGGAACTACAGGGGAAAAAAAAAACCAAAACAGTAAAATCCGAACATTACAGCCTTCATCTGTTGAGAAGTCTTCCAAAGCCATTCTGTCCAGCCCTAACAACTTGCCATCTGGAGTAGTGTCTGGCTGGCCCCACAAGACTCTGGGCAGTTAAGCAAAAGATCCTTTCAATGGATAATCCGTTGCAACTCAGGAAAAAAAAAAATCTCTGTGCACTGTAGTATTTGTACATTAAAACATGCGAAATTTCTGGTTAGGCAGTATTAAAGGTAGAAGAAATAACTGTTCTAATGAAACTGAGGAGAACTAGCTTAATGGTATATGGCCGAGAATACTACTGTTTTGCACTATACAGTACCAAAATAAGTAGACTCAAATTATTAGAAATCCTTCAGGACTCACAATTTTAATAAAGTACACAACGCTGCAGAGAGAGTGGTACCTTGAGAAAAATGGGGATTATGTATTCGTGTGTCAGCAAATCCAATGTCATTAAAATAATTTGAAATATATTTAAACAGTTAAAAAATAGCTATGGATTTATCTAATTAAGATTGTAAAAATATCTGGATAGGTTGGGACATAGACATACACAAAAACATCTAAGTATACAAATAGTCTGAACACTGCCCTTTTTAATACACCATTTTAAAGTATATATGTGTATTGCATGTGAATTTTTAAAAAAAGTGTCTTTTTAGTAATGTCCCTGAATAGGTAAAGAGAATAAAAGAGGATGTGAAAAAAAGAAATCTGCTTGCTGGCAGTAAGGGATCATTTCTGCGACCAACTGTAATGATAGAGAAGCCACCATACACACACCCACATCCCACAATCAAAACATCTTTGTTTTACTGTACTTGTATTATTAAAACCATTACCTACACAAACTTCCAAGGAAATATCATACAATCATTTTATGATATACACAAAAGGTAAAAAAAAACCCTGCCACACAATGATTTATTATCTGTATTGATTTCAAACTTAATTAAATTGTTACCAGCATTCATAAATTAGTAACTTTTTTCATTAGAGACTGAATACTGTATATTTATTTAGAACTGTAGCTCAATTGTTTTCATTATGACTCCAAAACTTGGTGTAGTTGTAAACAGCTGATTAATCCCTAGCAGAAGCAATGACAATGAAATGAGGTTGAATAATCCAAAAACAATAGGATGCAATTGAACACTAATGGACTCCAGCATGACAGATGTTGAACGTAGGCTGTTACGCCCAGTTGCTCTGCTCTTAATATTCTGAATCCTAATGGTCTTGAACAGAGATGATAGTTGGGGTAGGGAGTCTCCATTATTCCATTATCAAAATGTATGCCACATCTTCAATTTTTAAAGACTTACAACTGCATCACGTTTCATTATAAATGTTCAACATTCCTATCTGTGTGCATTGACCTAGTCTCCCAAACATAAAGAACTACTACCACACACTAAAATGTTACTTTCTGAATGACAATTTCTGATTATTTGTGTGTGTGAGAGAGTTGAAAACAGCACCTTTCAGAAAAACCGCATAACCATATGTATTTCACAGAAGGATCAGCAATTAGAACTTGTGAGATATTTCTTTTTCTGAAGGCACTTCATGGGAAGTATTGCATGTGCAGTAGAAAAAAAATACACCTCTGATCTTCATGCTATTGCTAGAGCATATTTTAGTGCTACAGCCTTCTATGCCCAAATAAGCTTGTTAGTTAAATCCTTCATCTCTTAAAATGAATCTCAAGGGATTTTTAATGTAAAAGAACACAATAAAATTAAGGTGTTTTGTAAGTTAATAAATATTGATTTATTTCATTGCATTCTCATGAGATAGCTATTACTCAAATCGGATAATTCATCACTCTTAGCGTTAAGAGTGCTGTTAACTTCCTATCAGAAATATGAAAAGCACCCCTCTAAAATATCATATGGTATAATACTGTGGTTTTTCATTTGTCAGCAGTTTTCATATTTTTAACTTAATATGTCCTGCCAGTATGAATGACAATGAAGACTTCAAAGATATTGAAAATCACAGTTCTTAAAAACTTTGTATTTTACTCCACTAATGCATAGTAACATAGTACATGACAGTGCTGTTAATTGTCCCCTTCCTAATTGATTCACCACCATTATCATGCTTTGACTCATACATTGATATAACCTCAAGAGAGAAGCTGTGATTTATCTCTCTTACTGAACAAATTGTAACTTTCCCTTAAATGATTTACTATCAAATCACAGGACAAGGGCCCAAAACCATCTGGATTAATAATGAACCCCTAACAGGATTTTATAGCTTATAGGCAAGGCTAAAAATTGTTCCTTGGCAGACCAAAATGCCTGCTTTTCATCACTTACAATTTTTTTAAGTTTCTGTTTTATGAAAGAAAAATAAGAAAAGTAAGTATTAAGATCTTAGCCACATCAATTAATTTAGTTCATTTGCATAGCCCACCAGCTATATCAAAATACCTTATCTTAAGCTAGAAAATAAACTGCTTTATTGCTCAGTCAATAATAGAAAGGGTATCAGTGAAATTTTCCCAGGTTTCCTTCACCTGGTTTGATTTCTTCTATGTTTCAGCTTGTCTCAGTTATTGCTGATGTAATTCTATTCCCTCCTCCATTTATTTTTAATCATTTCTCAGAGATCTTATTCTTCAAAATAATTTTTCAAATGATTCTCAAGATTTTTATGATATAAGTTTTCAAAAAGCTATTAATATATTCTCATGTGATATACTGCTGTGGTGCTAAAAACTTTTCTAGATCCCAACTTGTATTAGTCTCATCTTTATCGTACATCAATCATTTCTCAAGAATTTCCATTTTACTCTTGTGTTATTGTCATAACATAATCTCAAGTCAGAAGAAAATTAGAATCACCAGAAAGAAGTTTTGTGTCTACTCAATTACTTAGATTTCAATCTTTGAATCTCTAACTATGTAGATACAAATTTAGTGCTACTCCATGACCCTAGCAGCATTATTCTTGATTCATATTTTAAGTCTAAAACAGTATCTTCCATCAAAATACTATGTTTTTCTCAGAGAAAAACAAGAGAGACGGGTAAGAATGCTATTTCAGTCATAAACCAAACTATTTTATCATCTGATATTAGGAAAGTAAGGGATAGTTCCAGTCCATTAAAGAAATTAACTAGTTTCAGGATTTATGACTACATACATCAAAAATTGCCTGCTTGATATCCAAGCCAATAACTCAGATGCGATTATCACAGCATCCACTAAGACAAGCTGGCTATCTTCCACCTGTACTACTATGGAAAACACAATCTAATTAATTTTGTTGCGGAA
>WAAD01010283.1:5225-21310 GCA_013389945.1 Fregata magnificens | reverse complement strand
TGTTTTCTAAACTGCATGAGCTTAAAAAAATCTTTCAGCTCTTCCTTACAGGTAATTTTATTTCAAAATATTGTTTTTGTTCTTACCTGGGTTGTCTATTTTTCTTTTTTTAATTATGATACCTGAAGCCAGATACAAGTGCATATGCTTTACTGCTTCTGAGTATAGAAAAGTTCAAGTACATCCTGTGTTGTATGTGATGCTCTTTTTAGCATGTCAATTTTTTGTGTGTGTTTTCTGCAATGACCTTATACTGAATCTTTCTCTTTTTCTGAATTGGTGCTATACATCTTTCAACGTGTAGCTGTTCGTGTTTGTTTTTACTGAATCTCATCTTGTTCATTAAGACTATTTCTTCAGTTTTTCAGGATTGCTGAGTTCTAATCCTGCTCTTCAGAGCACTTGGATTTCTCCTTGCTTGATACCATATGCGCAGTTCTTAAGCAGATTTTCCTGTTCAATCACCAAAATTGTTAATGAAGCTATTGAACTAGGATCTGATCCAGTACAGATATTTGTAGGCTCCCACAGGATAGTCCTTCCAGCTTGACAGTTGCTAACGATTACTGTTGGAGAGATTTTCTTTTCCAGTCAGTTGTGTGCTTCCCTATTCAGTTATTTGATTTAGAGTGTTTTGAGAGTGACACAACTACTATCAATCTTGTCAGAGTAGTTACTTCTATTATTGCTTCTGAACCCACATTTGAGGTTATATGAATTTCTGCACTATGGTTTCATTTGTGAATGGTTTTGCAAGGAATTTCAGAAATATACGTCGATATTTAGAAATTGGTTTCTAGCTATCAGACAAATTATAAGAAAATGTGTTATTCATTCTCTGCCACTGTTCTCTGAATTATAACCAATTAGTGTTATATCAAGGCGTGGGCATGTCTATGTTAAAACATGTGCATGATGGGCAAAAATAACACAAAAAAAGGTTTATGTAGGCCAAAAAGTTAATTGTTTTTTGTGTTAATAGAGTTTTGTTGGCACTCGCATTTCCAAAGAAGTCTTCATTTTAAATTCTGCCTGGTAGGCTGCAGGTTCATCCCGGTGAGAAAAGATAGGGATCTATTCTGTGAGCTGATGGTGTGCAGTGGTTTCCTACACTTGCCTCTACTCAGAACAGAAAGAAAGTCTGAGGTGTTCTTAGGTAAGCGGTGTTTTGTGAAAGGTGATTAGTGACCTCTCCCAGCAGAGTCTCCTTCATTGTAACAGCATGTGAGATTGCAAATACACCAAGGTACTGTCAGTGAGCTCTTGAGTCATTAAAAATATAGTGAAAGCTCTGATCTGGCCAAACACCAGATAATTCTGTTTCATTAGAACTGCTGAATATGTGCAAATGTGTACCAATTCAGAATAACTGAACTATGAAACAAATTTATTTTACTGTGTATAGTCCCTTTGGACAATTGTTCATGTAATAACACTTTGCTGGATTACTGTATTAAAGAGGACAAGTATGTGGATGGGAGGTTTTTACCCATACTTGCTAATCTAAAATATAGCTATTTTATTTTAAAACTAGATAGTGTGCTAGTCTTCCGTTAAGAAATGGTAACATAATATTTAGGAATACTTGACAGTGTTAAGTCTGTCAGTGTTTGGAGCTGAGTTGCTATTTTATATCTGATGCATCGTCAACGTTTTGCCAATCGTAATGCAAATCACTGCCACAAACGTAGGTCAGAGTTAGTGGTGTTTCTGTTTTCAGTCCACTGACTATTTAAAAGTAGAGAATAAACATACTTAAGGAAGGGAAAAGAAATGCAGCAGCTTAGAATGGAAAAAACATAAGCATTCACTTACGATTCTGGTAATCAAAGGGCTTGTTTAAGTGCTAGTGCGTGGTGGAGTTAATTATGTATTAGTATAATTTTTAAAAACTAGTAAAACCTGGAGAATTCTGTGACATTACGCTAAATTAGTTTTGTACCTTTGACAGTTCTATTCTTTGATTATTATGTTTTTATCCCTGGGTTTAATAAGCAAGCCACACATTCATGCTTAAGGTAAAGTAAGCTTGTCATCTTCAATGAATTGCTTTCAAAAGAGATTGCAGATAGGCCATTAGCGGCTAAACTTTAGTTAGCAGATATTAGGAGAGTAAGATTTTTATCCTGGAGAGGAGGTGCATAGAAACTCTGAATATGGTAGGTCTCATGATTATTTTACCACTAGAGGGCTTATTTGTATAACGCTGAAAAGTGTGCTTGAGAAGGTTGCCTTGAGACAGCTTTCTCATGCTTCACATGGTCCAAGAAAAATGGAGAAGAGCACCACATATAGAAGTGTGACATTGAAGAGAAGGATATCGGACTACAAAGTTAAGAATATTATGAACTAGCAATTTGATAATTGTAGTTCTTCTAAACTCAGAAAATGAAATGAGAGATTGTATCTCAATCTACAACTAGACATAGAGGCTGATTAGGAGTAAGAACAGATTGGAGAAAATAAATGAGAATATCCCATCAGATTATGTTTTTAAAGAGTCTTGCTGTTTATTTGATGTAGGCTTAAAGCACCTCTTTGACAGAGCCATGCATTTTTTGACATCAGTTGCATTATCTTGGTTTCTACGTTTCATCACAGCTGAACATTTCTTCATTTTTACAGTCCACACTAACATGCAAGGTGTTTCTTTGGGAGTCTGCTTAGTACGGAATGTGCCTCATTCACACTGCCAATGAGAATCCCAGTGCAAGTATCCTCTTTTTCCTGTTCATAAAGCCCGAGTTATAATGGCAGAATATAACATCTCTTTTGGCACTTTCCAAGAGCCTCTCTTGTTTTTAAACATTGTTTGGCAGTTGCTTGGCTTGTCAGCACAGAATCTGTGGAGACAGCTTTCCTGAAAACTGCTACTAGCTTTGGGTTTTTGCTTGCATATGCACTTAAAATTAATTTTTGCAAAACTGGAGTTGTTGGCCTGATTCTATTCTTTTCTTTAGGGATGCTGCATATTCTATTTAATGACTCTTAAAATGTGCAGTTGTCATTCTGAGTTTTGTGTCTGTCATTAGCAAGTACGGAATCCCTAATGTAGACAGTGCAGCTTCATATTTTCTCAGTAATCTCTAGATGCACTGTTTTGGTTTTGTTTTTTTAATAAAAAGTACATACAGCTTGGCAACAAAACTGTTGATTATATACCAGAGTTCTTACTGGTGCTGGTAGTAATTACACAATGGGGAGTTTAAAGGAAAGTTTGACAGAATATCCCCCTTAAAAAAAAAAAAAATCTTTTTAAGGCAAAATTTTGTATTCTGAAACACAAAGAAAGAGTAGTTGTCTAGTTTTTATTTTGATCTTGTTCACTGACATTTCTTTTCCAAAAGAAACCACCTCTCTGGAAGTCTAACGTTCCACATGACTACAAAAGTATATTTTTGTGCAGATAATACTTTTCTCATTTGGTGTAGTGGCTTGCTATCACAATGCTGTGACGAAACAAATGGTGGCATGTATCGCCTTTCAGCACTAGCTTGGCTCTTAATTGTTGTAGATAAAGATTTGGGGTTTTTTTCCCCTCTTCCTGTTTCCCAGCTGTTTCCCAAAACTGTAGACAACAGTGACTTCTCTCATAAGCGTCCCTGACAGCTGTAAGACCCAGATGCCAAGTTCTGGCTCCCAAGCCGTGACCTCCTCTTTGGCTTCTTTTCTGGTCTCTTGGCTGGCTCCTCTGCTTGTTGCTGTGGCAGCTGCGGAATCGTCTCTGGAGCTGATCGATGCAAAGCTAGCTCATTTGGATTCTGCTTTATTGTTAGTGACGCCACTTCTCTTAGATTTAGCTCAGTGACAATTATCCATATGCTTTTAATATATTCTGAGTGAGAATTCTTAAAATTCTCAAATTGCTGTGATGCAAATATTGATTTTTAATTTTCTTACTGTAAATAGAAAGTGTGTGGTTCTACTTTGCTTGGAAGTAAAAACAACCTGAATATAAATACGTGGCACAGAGAACAGTAATCCTCCATTCCTGACGTTTTTGTTTGGCACTAGGTTTCTGGATAAAAAGAATAACAGTACTTTCATTGTATGAAATATTTCAGCAGCTTCGTGAAGAGCAAGTATGCCTGAGACATGGTTAAAAAGGCTTAAAAGGGATGTGCTTATGATTTGAAGACCAGCATATATTGAATGTGTGTTACCTATTCATGCATTTAGTATCAGTAGCTATGCATGAAGAGAGTCTAATCTGGTTTGAAAGAGGTTCAGTAGATTTATTAGAGGGAAGGGGAGAAGCAAAGGTGTGAATACAGGGTGCAGGGCCAGGTCGTGTGTCTAAACCTTGTTTTAGACAACTGGAATTTATGAAAAGGAAACAAGAATTATGGTATCTGCTTTCTTTTATCTCAACAAAAAGTGAAGTTTTAATGCCCAACAAAGCTGTTGTATCTGCAGTATCATTAAAGTCAGACTTACAGTGAGAAAATACAAATAAATGTCTAATGATGTTAGAGGTGAAGCACTATCCATTGAGCCCTTCAATGAGGATTACATGGTTGTACATTGGTAGAGGATGTGCAGGGTTTTACGAAAAGCTCCTGTAACTAAATAACCTCTCGGTATGTTTTCAGAGCAGAAGAGACAGTTATAAATACCGAGTAGAGGAATGTAAACTGTTTCTGAGCATTTCAATAAAAAAGATGATGGGGGGGAAAAAAACAGGTTTGACCTTAACTACTCACAGTGTATTATAACATAAACATTCTTCCTCAAACCACTCCAAAACAGCTGTGAAATAAACAGAGGGAGAGATTCAGAAGCGCCAATATCCCATCTTGCTGGAGGAAACAGAAAGAACATATATTCCTTATATCAAGGATCATCCATATAAATGACAGTTTGGGTACTGATTACAAGGTGGATTTGGGTAATTCCATATGGTTGTGTATTTTAGGGACTCACAGCATTTTGAGGTAGTCAGGGATTGATTGCACCCACCAAAAGATGTAAAATGCCAAATCCTTCTGTCTTGTTGCCACCTTGCATCCCACAGGTTTGACCACCATGGTTTATGAACCTAATTTGATTCCTGAGGAGAGTTGCCCACTCTGAAAGCTTATCTCTTTGTCTGAGAGAAGAAAAATAGGCAGAAGAGTGCCATAGTGGCTTGCAGGAGAAAATGCAGAACTGTAGGAATGGATAAGAATCCAAACCAGCTCCAGCCTGCAGAAATACTAGCTCAGGAAGAACCAGAATCTGTTTAGTTGGGGTTTTCATTCTCGCAACAGTTTCTGACAGTACTGTATACTGAGTTAATACTCCTTGCTTCCACGTACTGGAGAGAGACAGAGCTTGTCATGC
Source organism: Fregata magnificens (assembly GCA_013389945.1). NCBI lineage: Eukaryota > Metazoa > Chordata > Aves > Suliformes > Fregatidae > Fregata > Fregata magnificens. Next base: position 15,988 of record WAAD01010283.1, on the reverse strand, counting down.
TCTCAGCCTCAGCTGTNGGGCGGGGGGGGGATTTAAAAAAAAAAAAGGCATTCAAACTGAAATGTGTGTATAAGTCATTTCAGTACTTGGGAGCTTTTCGTAGATAGGGAGCATCAGGTGCATAACTGTACAAAGGGTAGGAGAGAGAAAGGACTTGATCAAAGCTCTTCTGGTTAGAATTATTAAAACATATTTGCATATCTGTTAATAAATTGCCGTAATTCTTAAGGCATATATTAACTTTCTAAATCTTTCCAGAAATATACACTGTAATTTACACAAGTAAATTAATTCCATACTGTAGCCAGTTTTTAATTTTTACCATTTACAGTTTAAAAATCAGTAACAAAAATAAGAATAGATTTAATATTGTAAATGTTAATGCCAAGATTTTACTCTAAGTGCAAAGTAAACCTGGAACTGATTTAATGTTACTGATTTGTCTCTCACTGAATATATAGTTTTGCGAGACCTTGAGTGTTAATTTCTAACACATTGATAGTTCTCTTTTTATTAGCCAGTTGTAAATATATGTTCCCAAATAAAAATTCTGTCCAGACCCACCTCCAGATCCAAGGTTCCAGACGTTCCCTTAATAGCCTAAATCTTCATCCTCTGACTTCTGGAAATCTTTTAATGCGGTTTCAGGTTTTGAATCTCTGTCTTGGTGCATATTTGAATCTAGGTTTCAGCTCTGTCTATGAAGACATGTAGCAGAACACTGCCTTTGTTTTGCACAGGAAAGGCCTTTTTAACGCTGGATGCTGTGAATGCTGGGCATTCTTTGAAGACTTCTCTTGTATCTGAGATATGAGGGGAATGTTATTTTGCTTAAAGAATTTTCTTATATTTGTGCTTTTTTTATCCCAGTGTTATTGCCTCCTGCTGCCTACCAGAGAGCATTGGCAACCACTTCCAAATGTATGCTTTCCTAACTTTATATAACCTCTTCTGTCACTCTGTCTGTGTTTTTTGAAGGTTTTTTTGGTCGGTGCTCATTCAAGCCCTCAGTGAGCTTGGAGCCGTCCTGGCTGTGTGGTGATCTATTTTTATTTGATAATTGGTTTTCCTGCTTGAGGGATGCACACATGAAATGAAGGTACTGATTTGCCTTGTCCCTGCATGATGTTTTTGTTTCCTGGTGAATTGCCATGTTGCTTGGTAAAACTGGTTTATTTTAGAATATTAGCTGCAGATACCTTGAATCAACTAAAGTGTAACTGAAGGAAAAAAATAAATGTAAACACTGTGTGAATTTGATAATCATGAAGTTTGATAACTAATTACGATATGCTCTCTTGTGTGCATACAGAAGAGAATGTTCAATATAAGGATGCCTCTATTTTTTTTATACAAAAATAATCAATTGATATATGATATGTATTCTTAAAATTGGTTTAAACCAAAATTAAATTTCAGTATTTGTGAGTTAGGAAACTGGAGTTGAGGGATGAGGTTGTTTTTACCAGAGCTAAGCATTAGCCCATGTATTGGTGGAAGGAAAATGAAGAATTGAAATTCCTCATTTATCTAACTTACACAATGGAGTAAGCATAAATATCTTGGTATTTGGTCAGTTTACTGCAGCTAATGCTATCTAATGTTATCTTCCTCCCTTAGAACGGAACCCCTGCCCAAGGTGATCGACGTTATTGACTCATAGCTCAGGCTCACTTCCCCTAGCAATAAGTCTATAGGCAGATTTCTTTTTCTCGATCTAGCTGCATGTTTCCACTCATATTTTCCACTCCTTTGTCAGAGGCAACATCCCTGCTTATCTGTTGTGAGAGTACTCCTATATCCGTATCAGTCAAAAGGAGTCATTGTAAATCATATATATTTGCTTATCTAATTTGAAATGGATCAGGGGCCCATGACCTTCAAGTTCTGTAAAGGTCATCTTGGAATAACGAGCTTAAAAATATCCCAATACTCTTAGGAAACTACTATAAGAAAGTTGGAGAAGGCTAGAATGCTAAAATACATGGAAAATATATAGTTATCATCAAGGAAGGCACTATGCAGTGTGTGATCCAGGTAATCTGCATGACGTTAATAACTGTAGGAGTTGCTGAACAGCAGCAGTGTAGTGAATTTAGCTAGCTGATGTATCTTTTAAATTAATCCAGAGAGCTGAATTTCGTTGTTACATGGAAATAATCTATTACAATGCCCTTTCATATGTAACATTATTTTGTAACTTTGTGTCAGATCTTCATATGCAACACCTGGACAATGTTTTTAGTTAGAGATGCGGTTTGATCATGTACGTTGAATTGAAACCTCCATACATTCACTACAAAATCACTTACTTCAAATAGTGGGTCGAGTTAATATTCAATCACTAAAGCATTCTGTCGTTCCACTTTCAGTGTCGTGATGATATTGACATTGATAAAAATCTGTTTGTGAAAAGCTCTACACAGAACAGGATCCTGTTTGTGGTGAAGAAAATAGAGAAAAAAGTTCATACAGTTTTGTATACTAATGGTTTTCAAGCTATTTTTCCCTAACTGATAAGCTTTTATTTCCCATTTAAAATGGTGAGCATTATGTTAAAACTCTGGCTAACTCAGTTGCATAACAATGGTATTATTCCAAAGTGGCATACTAATTAAACTGCAAAAAAACATCTGTAAGACAGATGTATGTATTTTCAAGCTGATGGTTAATTAGCCAAGGTTAATAAGAAGGAGAGGTAGTATGTTTACGGCCTGTTAGCAAAGTGAAAATATAGCAAGTGGGATTGAAGAGCCACTTTATGGGACGGAGCTAATTATGAAAATGGAGTTTATAATGGGAAAGATAATTTTATAGTCCATACATGAGTTACCTCCCTAAAATATAAATTGGCAGTATTTTTGAACTGTATCTTTCATCTTTTATTTTCTGAATGTGTTGACTCAGTAGATTTTTTTTTTTGTACTTAAAATTTTCTAAGTGAATAATGCACATCCATTACTGCATTTAACACTGTTGTACTGAGTGGTGATTGCCTGCACAAACACAGGACATCATCTCAGCAATAGGGTTAAGAGAATAAAAAAAGTTTATGCATTCTCAGTAGCAGCATGTTCTTTTTGGGGGTACTAGACAGGGATAGTTCAAAAGAAGTTTTTAAAAAAGTTTTTGAAGTTCTAGTCTGTCATTTCACATTGGTAACTTCTAACGTGTTACTGCATGAAAAAATGAGTTGGGTTGTGTTTGAATGGGTCTCTTCACATACTTTATTAAATGTATTTTCATATATGTTATTTTGTTGTAGCAATTGTTCTTTAACTGTTTCTCTTGTATGAGGAACTCTGACTTCTGCCTGGAATACTTTTGGTTCTTTCTGAGTAACCGTATATACTGACAACTGTGATCCCCATTAGATAGCTAGATTATTTATCAAGAAGTTAGTGACTTGGTTTACATTACACAGTATGTTAGGGTACATCCAGGAATACAATATCAATACCTTCACTTGCAATGTTACGCTGCACAGGATTGTTCATAATCTTTGCTCAGTAGAGAGCTATTTTTTCTTTCAGCTAGAGTTACCTCGTAGCTCTTTCTCCAAAATAACTTTGAAATGCAGGATGTGTAAAAAAATATATAGTTAAGTGAAAGGAACCTGTAGGACTAAGTTTGTTACAATGCTTCTTTTAAATAGCTTCTAATATTTAATAAATCCAAATGTTACGTATATCTGTAGTTCCAAAAAGAATCTTGAAATGAGAGAGGGAGAAGGTTTGACTGGACAAATACTGTTATCTCAAAGTTTAGACAGCTCTTTAATTTTTCTTTTTGACAATCTGTTGGGGGTTTTTTTCCTGACTTTTAGCCTGAGGAAGTTAAAATGATACCAGTAGATTTGGTGCATTAGTTATACCAGTATACTGCATGAACTGAAATTCTAACAGGCCTCCAAAGCAGCATAATCTGCTTTTGTGCTAGAATAAAAATATTTACAAGGAATTATACTGAAATAACCCTAGTTGTGTGAATGTACACATTACCCCATATTGGTGTCACTTCTTGATTAGACAAGCTCTAAACATTTATAATAGGCATTCCATTGTTTTGGAAGTTGCCCTTTCTCCCTGCTGATTTACCAGAGTACTCGTTTCTGCTCGTTTAGTCTTAGAGCTTTAAATTCTGTCCGTGTTAGCATTTTAACTGTATTCAGGAGCTGGAAGGTTTTAGAAGTTCCTTAGTATTGTTTGGGAGGTGGGGATTTTATTTCAGATCAGCACTAAATTGGAAAATGTATTTGAATTCTGATAAAGGATAATTTTTGGAGGATTTTATGGAACACACTAAATGGAGAAAAAGCAACAACCCAAAACTGTTTCAGTCCAGCAGAACTGTGGAACCGGTTTTCAGAAATATTTTAATTGTAGAGTTTTCGAAAAACAAAGGCAAATTCTTACGCTTTCTTCTTTTATGCCTCCCCAGATGTAATTGATAATTTGCATTCTTGCGCCTACAGATGTTTCCCTAGTGACAGGATGTTTGGGCTGCAGAAAATAAATTCAATGAAAGTTGACTTAAACAGGTACCTGTTAAAACTATTTTATGATCAGCAATAAGATAGGTGTGATGCCAGAATAAGCAAAATAATGATTTTTTTGCTTGATGGAGAAGAGTGAGTCTGTAATGGCTTGAAAGGAGAGTCATCTGAGCACTTAAACAGTTTTTCACTCAATATTGAAAGCTTTTTGAAATAGTGCACACAGAACCAAGACCTGTTTCATTGTTATATAGACACGCTGTTTTGCAATACAGTAAAACTAGGCTGCTGACCCTTTGAACTAATATGCATTTTAGGTGAAGAAAAATGTTTTACTCCTGTGTCAAAGTAGGTAGTGATCCTTTGCACATTGCCGTATTATCTCAGTGGTTGCGAAAATTGCCTAAGCACAAATAAATGGTCTGACAAAGACGAGCGTTCTGTTTCATTTTCCGTTTGCAGGCATGTTTTCTGCTGTTGATTAAAAGTATGTGGAAAAATGTGTAATGATGGGTTTAGAATTTGGTACAGGGGAATTAATTTATTCCCTTTCATTATCTGAGACATGCTCATTTTGTGGTAAATGATAAGGCTCTTGTGAACTTACAACTCTGCTTTTACAATGCAGCTAAGATGCTATTTTAAATCCCAGCTGTGGGAAGCAAACTTTGGAAAAAATATTACATAAGCAGACGGGATGTCATTTGCTCTCCTTTTCCTCTGCTTGACACTGAACCGGCTCTGCAAGTCTCCTGTGTATACTCTGGAGTATTTTGAGCCAAATGTTTCAATATTTATATCACACACAAGCAAACAAAAACAAACAAAGCAGGCAAAACAACAGAGCCAGGAACCCCAATGGGGTTAATTTAGCTGCCCTCTTCTTCTGCAGTTCAGATTTAATGTATTTTTTTATTAAAGCACAGATTGGTCGTCTTATCTTAACATCTAGAAGATACTCTGAGAACAAAATCATTGTTGTGCAAGTCCATCTCTTTAAAGGAAGCTAATGATGAAACAAATGCTAGGCTTGATCAGTGCTGTCAAAGTTGTTTTGCAATAGTTGCTTCAAGGTAATATATATATTTTTTTTAAGATACTGTTAGGATGGATCCCATGGTCAGGGATGTACTTCATCCAGGCATAGAGTAAATTTTAGGGTTAAAAAAAGCCTTTTGATGAAAACAGCTTATTTCGTCTGGTTCCCTCTGGCAGTGCTGCACAGTGATCAGGCTGCAAGGAATAACTGATGTGTTTTCAGTTACATTTTTCAAAATGTTTTATGAACAAAAAGACTAACCCAAAGATACAGATACGACCTCTGGCATGAGGAGTCCTGAAGCAGCGGTTTTCTTAGAGGTACACTGTGGGAAGCTATCATTATCCACTTGTCTTTTCTTCTGCACTTTCTTCCAGGGACAGGATGTTGGATGTTTGTATGTTCTGTTCTCAAGTAACACAGTAGCATTTATTTTCATAACCTTCTTAAAGCAGCTTTCACATTCTTTAATTTTAAAACCACTGTCAAATGGGTGGGGCAAAGGAAGAAGGGCTAATTTGAGGAGACTCAGAAGGTGAGGGCAAAGATACAGCTTCTCCACCACATGCTTTTTGGGTAATCTGCAGTCTGACACTGCTCTCAGCACTAACTTCTTCAGAGTGTGTTGTTTTAGGCAGGGCAGGTGTTTTTTTTCATGGAGAACTGTGAAGGCAGAACTGAAAAGTTACACCTGTTTCAGTGAGCAGAAGCAGAGTCAAAAGAATGAACTTGGAGTAAAGGACAAGAAGCCAGGGGAATGGCTGCCATGCTTCTGCAGGAGTGACTGCCTTTCCCCAAGCAGTGCCATTGGGCAGAGACCGAGCACTACAGGTTTGGGAAAGCCTGAGCACTGGTGCAAAGTGCACGATGGCGAGGGGAGAAGGGTAGTGTACACAGTGAGATGCATCTGAGGGCAAAAGAGAATTTGGGCTCTCAGGGGAAGGGCTGGAGGTGCTTGGAGATTGTAGGATCTGAGTAGGATGGCATACAGAAGTGTTGGGTAGGAGTCCTTTCTGAAAAGGTATGAAGTTTGTTTGCATTTCTTGTTCATTTAACACTGTATTCCTCGAAATGCATGAGGTTCCTCCAAGATCTCAGAAAACAGGATTTCAAGCCATTTTCTTGGTCTCTGGTATCTTCTTCTTGATTTTTGAACTTTGCTGGAATGGCTCTGCTGCTGTTTCTTGTCAGATAGTGACAAACTGTGTTGGTGATTATCTGCCCTGTCTATGCAGTCAGAAAGAATAATTCAAGAACAGCTTGTAATAAAAGCTACACAAAGTGCTTAGAGGAATTGCTCAAAAAAAGTATTCTTTATCTTATCGGTGTATGATCAGGAGTGTGCATTGGCTGCTTTTTTGGGTATATTTATGTGTGTAAAGGAACATGCTAAAAAATTAAAAAAGACATGGAAATAGTGATTTGAACAGTTACAAGTTACTGTTTGGAAGACTTTTGATGGTCTCTCCCACTTGTCTGTCTGCAGGAATATTCAAGAATAGAAAAATCAATTCACGATTATGTGTGATAACGTAATTCTCTCCCACATCTTAAAGTTTTTTTTTAAAAAAAAAAAAAAAAAGCTGCTTGGTGTAAATATTTTGAAGCATTAAATTGTGCTAGATACTGTCAGATGTCTACCTTACAGTATATTTTTTTCCTGCGGTTTGATAATGATCTTAGGGAAGGGGAAACTTTTAAAAATACTACATAGTTATTAAGAAAACAGTCTTAAACAGAGTGGGCAAATCCTTACTGTGACCCTGTTTGGTAGCTTATGGCTGAAAGGACATGATAAATAATTACAGTGGCGTTATTCCTCTTCAGCTATTACTCTGTAATAAATGATATTCCTGTGTTTTTCTCTTGTTGCTAATAACAACATAAACGTATCAGTTAATGAGGAGTCTTTATGTGTATTGGCAATCTTGGTTTGGTTTTGAAAGGAAAAATCCACATGTAGTAGTGTTAGAAACAATAAACTGCCTTTTAGAATGCTTGATCATTCCTCCTGTACCTACTCCTGTAGTCTCTGTAGCATGTAGTGAAATGTAAGGCAAGAAAACACATGTGGCTTTCTTGGGAATGCAGTGAAGAGAGAGGACTGGATCTGTATCAAGTGGTATTGCTAGGGCTTTGAAGACAATGCTATAAAATACTCTTTAGCCGGAAACATGGTGACCTTCTGCAGGGTCTGGAAAGTGAGACTGATACTGCTAAAACTTATACTCAGATAAATACATTGACATTAATTCCAAAAAGAAATCTTTAACCTCTTATTCAGCTACCTAAAATACATTTTTGTTTTAGGATAGGTACAAATGTTAAATAGAAATTTATGGTGCTTTCATATATAAACTGAAAATGTCTAACTTAAGACTTGCTGCCTTCCTTGCGGACAGCCCTAAAATTAATTTCATGCTTGTCTATTCTTATCAAGGCTCTGTTTACAGTAATAACTCCCTCTAATTTTGCTTCATGATTTTTGTTGAACTTCTATGTTCCCTTCCTTCATGATGGAGTTGGACTTCAAACCCCTCTCACTACTTTCCTTCCTCCCTATCTTCCCCAAGTGACAGCTGCCTTTGTTTTTGTGGCTATTTCTGTATACAGTGCTTATATATCTTAGCCTTCATACCTTATCTTATCTGACGCACAGGCTTGCTTTTCTTAAATCCATAGAGAGGGATTTTATGTATTGCTTTCTTAGTATTAGACTATTCTGGTTAACACTTGCTCTACATATAGAGTGTTACAAGGGATCTGGTAGTCACCAGGGCTCTGCAACAGCAGTGCTGGCTATTGCCATATCTTGTCTAAAATTCCCGTAATATTGCCACAGAACTGGCTGAGTGTCTAGTGAAAAATGATGGAGAGTGAGCTTTTGGAGTGGTAACTCATGCTGTCCATGGTGAATAGCAAAAAGGAACAAGGTCTTATAGAGTGGCATAACTTACTGTTTTAGAGTACATTAATTACTTTTTTGGGCAAATATACTACATTATATATTTACAAGTGTGACATAATTCAGAGTACTCACATGTACTTCTGAAAAGCTCTTCTTTGTATATGTGTGACTTTTCAGTGGATGATTTTTGCTTCAGAACTATTTTGCCTTTTTTCTTTGGAAGCTGAAAATTAAGATCCAAATGCCATAAATACGTCATCTGTTGCTCAAGTAAACAGGCACAGGATATCATGCGGAGACTCCTGTGTGATACTTGGAGGAACAAAAACCAAAATGGATTGTTTGGTGTCTGTGTTTTGTGAACAATGCAGAGGACAGTCTCTAAAAATTGCTTACTCTCCAGTCTACCACTGAAATAGATGAGTAGCAGTTTTCAGAAATGAGAAACTGTGAATTTGTTATTTCATTGTTTCTTCCTTTTTTAAAATAGAAACCCAGCATTTTAATTTCCTTGTCTATTGGTGTTCTGTGTTCTGACATGCAGTATTTCAGTTTTTGTTTTGAAAAAGGGACTAGCCAGGCAGAATGCTCAACGAAATCAAAGACATTGGATTATTTTAATTTGTGGAAGTGTTTATATGCTTCTTACATAACACAGCCTGGACTGTCAGCCTGGAACTTTTCTACCTTTAAGATGTATTTGGACCATTGCAACTACTATGAAACTGCTGAAATGACAGATGTGGATTTTTTTAGTTTAACTTATTTTACTAAAACAGCAATAAGACTTGAGTTTCAGTAATTAAAATGCAATTTAAACTTCATTCTGTGTGTTGGAATGATGCTTTGTTGGGCTTCACATGAGTTTTGTCTTCGCAGATTATGATTATTTTTTGCTTTAACTATCTATGCATTAATTCAAGAAAAATTAAGAAAACGATTTATTGCAAGATGTGTATCTTTACCATGAGGTCAACTGATTTAACATTCTTATCTAAATATGCTACAGTGCTTATTAAAATATAAAGTAATTTAGCATAAGAACTAACATGCCTTATTAAGAGCTGCATGGCTATTTTACAGCTAAGTATGATTGCTTTGTCCTGTTTAAGAAGATTATCTTCTTTCTGTTTTTAAAACTGTATCATCTCTCCTGGCTAAAGATAGAAGGAGGACAATTTAAACTTCTGATGAGATAGTGTAAGGGCTGTTTGGGAGCTTAATAGAAATTTAGTTGATTTTAATTAATAGAATCAAGTGCATTTACCCACTTTAATGTTACTCCTTTACCATACTGATAACTTACAGATGGATCTTATTTCAATAGGAAAAAGTGACTAATGGAGGTGACAAGAACTTCATGGATTTTTTTTCTAATGGATTGTGGTCTGCTTTCAAAAGCAGACCAGCGTTGAACCTGTCAATCTTTGTAAAGATCCGAGCATCTCTATCACATGCACACACAAATACAGTTACTGCAATTTAAAATCTGAATGTTTACCCTTAGCAGTTGATAAAGGAACTATTAAATAGTTTTTCCCATTCTAGATTTATCAAATGCCGGGGGTTAAAGTGAGTGCACTGAGTGAACGTGCTTGGATAGCCTCATTCATGTGTGGTGTTGGAAGGCTCTGCCTGTGGCTTATGCCTGAGAGGTGGTAATCACTGTATCGCCCAGCAAGGCAGTAAAAATTGCATATAATCAGCATTTTTGCACGGTACTGCTTTTAGTGAGTTCATACAGATTTCTATCTCAAAGTTTGCGTTATAGTTAAACAGGATGTTTAAAGATAGATAATAGGTAAGAAGTTTGGAAAAGGAAAATATGTAAATCAAGGTTATGTATTTGCTGAAATCATCTGTGTCATGCATCTATTTTTGTTACTATTTCTTTATTATTACCTATGAATTTTCCTTAGTTTTCCATAGGAAAGTTCAGATAAGGTTTTGTGGTAAGTTTTAAAGAAGGAATGGGGAATGTGGACAAATGTATGGACTGCCCTATATGAAAATAGGGCACTTCAACAGAAAAAAACCCTAGTTTGAATCAATATATGGAGGTGGGACTTTTGAGACATATGCATTTTTATTTCTGTACAACTCTGCAGTGCTATGTGACGTTTAAAGTATAGCTGAGCAGCTAAATTAAATGCCCTTGCTTTTATTTTCCTAGACTTTGGTAGCCAATAAAATGTAATAGAGGATGTTCGTTGTAGAGGATGCTGAAAAAAAGGCGCTGCTGCAGGAGGTCCCAAATTTTAGTTGAAATTAATGTTGGTAGAGGCAATAACTCCCTGTTTTGTGTCTGACTGTTAAACTGC
>WAAD01010262.1:2830-35698 GCA_013389945.1 Fregata magnificens | reverse complement strand
TTTTCACGCAAAGATTTTCAAAGTTAATGGCCGTATTTGCATTAACAGACTAAACAGGGACAGCCTTTAAAATCAGGTGCTGCAGAATGTGGAAAAGTTCAGTCACAGTGTATATTGATACTAAAATTTTAGTTTCATGTCAGCTATTTTGCACCAGTTATTTCCATTTCATTGGGATGCTCTTTTGGTCCTCCTCCATCTGTAAAGCCATACTCCTGTGAATTCTTTTGAACAAACTTCTAGGGAAAAGGTAAGTGTATAACTAATGTAACTAATAATAATGCATCTAAAAATCATGCACTCTTGTTTGATATAAGCTTCTGGACATAAAAATGCAGTAACTTTTAAGCAAAACAGAAGCAAAAGCTCTATATTTCACTGAAAAACCAGAGTGCCTCCCCAGTCCACTGGTAAAAAATTTGAGTATCGAGTCCAATGCATTAGTCAGGATTGGTCTTAAAAACCTTTGGGAAGGGAATAAGATAAGATAAGATTTGAAGAAAAGTACACATGAAGTATAGTTGAAGAGAAGTGTATATAAGAAAAGTTCATTTTAAAAGCATGGCAGCTGTATCAAGTTGCTCAAAAGTTTGGAATGTTAGATTAAGAGCTGAGACAATATTAGTCAGATCATGTGAATTTGTCAAAAGGGCATTTAGTAACATCTCCACAAGGTACTTAGTTATGTATCTTTTAATGCACTTTATTTCAATCCAGCAATTTCTGCAAATTCAAAAACTGGCACATTTTTCTGGCTTCTTACTGACCAAAGTATGTATCAGTATCCATAAGCAACTGAATACTATAAATTTTTTATCCATAAGTAGACATCATCTTTTCACTTGACAGCAGCATACACCGGCAGTACTGTATGCATTTGTTATGTCAGGAATTAAGAATAGATTTTGATAAATCAGAAAAGTTTAAAAAAGAGCCATAAGAAAAATTAAATGACTGTGAAACATTTTATAGTGAGACCAAAGAGATCTCTTTACTTAGGGTAGCATCGGAAGGTTGGCACATATTTTCTGGAAAAAAGATAGATACAGTTATAGAGGATTCTTGCAACCAACTAAAAATCTTAACAGTACACAGGGAAATAAGACCAATGACTATGTATACATATGTATATAAAGAAACCAACTTCGCAAAACCTTTCCAGAACTTCACTGGATGTGCAAGACTTTTCGCTAGCAGCTTACCTGTTTAAGAGGTAAATGATATTTATGAGCTAACATTCTGTGTAAGTCCTAAAAAGACCAATGTTTTGATTTAAACTAGAAAGCAGAAACAAATGCAGACACTGGAAAACAATTATCAATTTAATGTCTCGTAACTTATTGCATCCTCCCTTCAGCGTTCGGACCCATTCCTTTCAAGCTGCAAAGATGCAGGGTTTGCTCTCATTTCTGTCAGGCTACTGTAGACAGCCGAATCACACTTTGAGCTGCTAAAAATAGAGAAAGCTGCCTTATCTCTGACGTTTCAGAGTTTTCCTGCTATGTGAGTCTTTGAACTGTCTTCAATAAATGTGCCTAAACCCTTGCCAAGTGACCTTTCTCTGTAAAAGGTCATCCTTAGAAGCATCTTTGCATCTCAGTGTAAGAGTCTCTGTTCAATAGCTGTTTATTTCAGGCTGTACTTTGGACTTTTAGCTAAGGATGAATTTTAAAAGACAACAGAAATGGTGAAACTGTACACATGCCAAGCTTAGCTTGTAAAAGATACATACATAGAGCTCCCAGCTCTCAAACAAAATTCCGCATTTACGCAAAGCACTTCCCCAGTGTCTGCAGTGTGACGAGGTCACTCGTCACTATCTTGGTTAAACTCTATCTGTCAAGTTCCATTCTCTCAGATCTCATTTCCTTTCCCCTCTTTTCCTTCTTCTTTTTCCCCTTTCTCTCCTTTCCCCCTTTCCCCCCCCCCCCTTCTCTTTTAATCTAATTTGAGTAGTACCGTGAGAACCAATTTCAGGAGCTTTTAATCCTGCTTAATATCACATGGCTCACAAAGATGTAGTTGAGTGCTTGGCATAATACACAATCATTAATAAACAGACTTAGGAAAACAAAGTATAAGGGAGAATGAGATGGGGAAAGATGAAAACATGAAGAAAAGCAGTAGAAATCAGGAAGGTAAGATGAGACAAGACTGAGAGGACAAATTAGGAAACTATCATGGGAAACGTAAATAAAGTTATCATGAAACAACTGTACAGCCTCTAGTTTTGGCATTCAAACATTAGAAAGCTCCACTGACAAGAAAGAACAACTTTATCTTAAAGGCCACAGTAATTAAGAAGTCAGTGACTTTTCACTACATGAGATTATGAAGATGAACTGTTAAAATTCCTGACTCCTATATGTTTTTTTCATTTCCTGTATTATGTGGTTTAGGGTCTTTTCTGCCCCTTACAAAGACTACAGTTATTTATACAACTGTTGCTTAGTTAACAGTGGCAACCCTCCAGTCACCCACCACTCCAGCAAACCTTCCACCTCCCCAAAACACCAATGTAGTGACTGCTATCCTTCTAAAAAAGAAGCAAATGAAATTAAGTCCTTCCTTTGATTACTTAAATGGTTTTAACATAAACAAAAATGAAGAAAAAAATTAATTTAATTCCATGCTTTTTTGATTAAATAATCATTTATACAAAGCTACGGTCATCAGAGCACGTAATTCCCCCCTTCCCCATCCTTAGAAACACTTATTGCAATTGTATTTATTTTCTTTTATTCATAATACTATACTACAGTAAGGAAAGAGGTTTTAGAACCACTTTGACTGGTAGTTTAAGCCACAGAAGAGAAGAGAAAATCATAAGAATGTAAGAGCAGCGTTTTCACGAGGTAGTCTAGCTCATTAATGGCTTTTTGGCCTCTTCTTTTGAAATAAGAGCCTGTCACACCATTCTGAGAGAAGGTACCAGTACAATTAATAGAATTGCTGCTGGATCACTATTTGTAAGGTTTCTGATAGTCTGTTTGGACACGTGCCAAAAAGTCTCTATTTGAAGGGAACCACAGTTGTTTCTTCCGATCATTCAAAGAATTTTCACGCAGAAGGTGAATTCTAAAATGCAACCAAGTGAAAAGAGATTTAACAGTGCTGAAAAACTAAAATGTGGAAGGAATGCCTGCATAGAGGATGATAAATGCTATCACCATTACAAAGGCTATACTTTCTAAAACCAATTAAAGCAATAGTTTTGAACCTTAAGAATGACCTTTCATGCCTTTAATATATGAGCTGTATGACAAAGGAGGAAAGGACTAGGTGCATTAGACCACTGGAGTTGGTTAAGCTCAATAGACCGAATATGCCAATGAAAGAGCATCCCATAAAAATTTCTGGAAAAGAGGAGAGGTTTATACAACAAATCTGAATCAACTCAAATGATGATATTTCTAATGAATGAATAATGCATCATGCTTTGCTTCAGTCAATGGAAAAAGGCTAAGGTAAGGCACACTAAATAACAGAAGTTTGAAGACTATTAATATGTAATGTTTATGGGCAATGTATTTTGCCCCACAATGTTTACAATACAGACATTAAAATAATAGGGCTATTGGAAATTTTTTAAAGTTCCCAAAATGTTTACTGCAGGACACTCATGGTTGGAAACCTTTGCATTTGGCCCAGAGGCAAAGGTACATCTGTGCACCTTTTTAATTCTGTACTTCCTGCAGAATTAGGAGGTGCACTAAAACTGGGGGAGTCTTGGTGCTCAACCAATTATTTTGTTTTTTAAAATATATATGGAATATGAAGTGTTTCTTTCTCAATATCACATTGATCGGACAGACCCTGATAAGAAAAGCTTAGGTGTTCTTCTTTAGCTGTGTGTGAGTTTATTTAGATAATAAAGGGGAGAATTAATTTTGCAGAAAGGGTGTAACTGGTACAGATACAATTGTACCGTGTCAATAAAGATTAAGAATTACGTTTACTGAGATGCTGAATACTTAATTTTCCTCCGAGCTTTATCACACCAGAAGGGAAAAAGAGAGGACACCACAGGCTTTATTCTCCTTCCATTTTCACTGGCAGCTACTTGGAGATAAGCAGTCCTGTTACTGAAGGCAGCTTCCCAAGAGGCACTTGGCAGACAATGCATTGCCTGCTAATTGACTTCACGCAATGGGAATTGCTAGTTTTATCCAACTGACTTCTGTACCAATTGAGAAGTCAGACAGAGCAGTACGACAAAACCCTCTCAGCAACACCGTGATGGTCACTGGTAAATCCAACTGCGCTGGAATGAAACAGCATTTCAGCAACTGGCTCTGCCTCCTCCTGCTCCCGCCATCAGAGAACGCCTGCTCGTTCCTCAACCACTTCAGCTTCCAGTGCAAACTCACTCTTCTCAGTGGTTTAGGCTATCACACCAAACTCAGAGACAGGAAGGCTGCAGTGCAGTGCAAGCACATAGTCTCCTTGCCAGCTCTGCTACAGAAGCAGTAGCCATCAGCAGAGAAGACAGCTCCTACTGTCTTAAAATGTCATCCCAAAACAGTTGTCCAGCAGAACTATCAAGGCAATACAAAGTAACAACATCAGTATTAGACTCTAAACAGACAGCCTTTTCTTTTACTTTTCCCGGAAGAGCTAACTCAGAGCTTCAACATGCAAAATTTTACTCAACTAAAACCACCAATATTCAATACTTAAGAAATTCAATATTCCATTTAAAGGGGCTTTTAGCACGCTATTTAGATACAGGTTAATTTATCAGCTCCCTAGGGGGGAAAAAAAAAAGCATAAAATTTTCAACATGGAATGTTCACTTTAAACCTGCATTTTAATTATATACACCAGAAGGACAGAGAATAACAACATTATTAATACCACTTAGATTTTATGCAGCGTTGTCCCAGATGGACTGACAATGTAGCGAATACAAAGTATTTTCATGCAGAAACAGATCAGACAACATTTTACTTAAAGGAAGTTTGTGTTGGGCAAAGAGAAAAAAATCAGTGCTTCATAGGGTACTGAGGAGTTGAACAAGCTCAGGCTTTTCACTGAGAGAAAGGATGGAAGAAATGGATGGAGAACATGGCAAGTTAAAGTTGAAGTTAGCAAATGTGACGCCCATCTACAAGAAGGGCCGGAAGGAGGAGCCAGGGAACTACAGGCCAGTCAGCCTGACCTCGGTGCCCGGGAAGATTATGGAGTGGCTCATCTTGAGTGCGCTCACCGGGCAGGTGCAGGACAACCAGCGGATCAGGCCCAGTCAGCATGGCTTCATGAAAGGCAGGTCCTGCCTGACCAACCTGATCTCCTTCTATGACCGGGTGACCCGCCTAGTAGATGAGGGCAAGGCTATGGATGTTGTCTACCTGGACTTTAGTAAGGCCTTCGACACTGTCTCCCACAGCATTCTCCTAGAGAAGCTGGCAGCTCACGGCTTGGATGGGCATACACTTTGCTGGGTAAAAAACTGGCTGGATGGCCGAGCCCAGAGAGTGGTGGTGAATGGAGTGAAATCCAGTTGGCGGCCGGTCACGAGCGGTGTTCCCCAGGGCTCGGTTCTGGGGCCGGTTTTGTTCAATGTCTTCATCAATGATCTGGATGAGGGGATTGAGTGCACCCTCAGCAAGTTTGCAGATGACACCAAGCTGGGCGGGAGTGTCGATCTGCTCGAGGGAAGGAAGGCCCTGCAGAGGGATCTGGATAGGCTGGATCGATGGGCCGAGGCCAACTGTATGAGGTTTAACAAGGCCAAGTGCCGGGTCCTGCACTTTGGTCACAACAACCCCATGCAACGCTACAGGCTTGGGGAAGAGTGGCTGGAAAGCTGCCCGGCGGAAAAGGACCTGGGGGTGCTGGTCGACAGCCAGCTGAACATGAGCCGGCAGTGTGCCCAGGTGGCCAAGAAGGCCAATATCATCCTGGCTTGCATCAGGAATAGTGTGACCAGCAGGAGTAGGGAAGTGATCGTGCCCCTGTACTCGGCACTGGTGAGGCCGCACCTCAAATACTGCGTTCAGTTTTGGGCCCCTCACTACAAGAAGGACACTGAGGTGCTGGAGCGTGTCCAGAGAAGGGCAACGAAGCTGGTGAAGGGTCTAGAGCACAAGTCTTATGAGGAGCGGCTGAGGGAACTGGGGCTGTTTAGTTTGGAGAAGAGGAGGCTGAGGGGAGACCTTATTGCTCTCTACAACTACCTGAAAGGAGGTTGTAGTGAAGCGGGTGGTGGACTCTTCTCCCAAGTAACTAGCGATAGGACGAGAGGAAATGGCCTCAAGTTGCGTCAGGGGAGGTTTAGGTTGGATATCAGGAAAAGTTTCTTTACTGAAAGAGTGGTTAAGCATTGGAACAGGCTCCCCAGAGAGGTGGTGGAGTCGTCATCCCTGGAGGCGTTCAAAAAAGGTGTAGGCGTGGCACTCCAGGGCCTGGTTTAGGAGGCATGGTGGTGTTGCGTTGATGGTTGGACTTGATGATCTTAGAGGTCTTTTCCAACCTTAATGATTCTATGATTCTAAAACATCACAAAACCACGAGCATGTGTTGAAGGCAAACTTCGGAAGAACCTCAAGAAAAAAATAATGGGATTATGGATTATTTTCTTATTAAGAGTAACCTGCTATCCATATAGGCAGAAATGGATGGAAAAATGAAATCTCACAAAAATAAGTTGTCAAGTTTTAAGCAACTCTATAAAGGAGGGCTCACAATAAAGTTTACTGTCAGCCTCACAGAAAAAGGTTATCCACATGAGGTACAATAAAGCAAAGACAAAAGGCAGGAAAGATGTAAGCACCAGAGGTGTTTGTGGACCATGAAGTTGGCTGAAGCATAACATGACAGGCTGGTGGTACTCAGCACTGCATCCTGCAAATACAGCCTATAAACAGGTGACAACATTGCAGGGCAGAGAAACTTGTCCAGACTAAGACAATCTGAAAATATTGTGGATTTTTCGAATGTTCCTGTCAATGAAGTATATTTAGAAAATCAGATGACTATACTCAGTTGAAAATGCAGATGATGACTGACAAATATGGAAAAGTACTGAAAAGATTGGACAACATCTGGCACATGTAAAATAGAAGTATAATGCCAATTTTCTTGTGGTGTGCACAAGAATCTGGTGATGGTAGTATTATAAAGATGAGTGAATAAATAATAATTTGGCTGTTAAAGCCTGTACATCCTTCAGAAAACAACAGGGAACCAGCACATTTCTCTTTCCCTCTCTCCCTGAGAACTGGAGAGCTCCTGCCAAAGCATGTGCTTAAAATGGTGATTAAGATAATAAAGCCATGTGTGTGGGAACTGTATAATGGTGGTGGAAATACAGCACTCACTATACCCTTCTACCTTGCATTCAGCAGTTTCTCAGCATTCTCAACGCTACCATGTTTACTGTCAGCTACCATTTTGGCATACTGACAACATTATCACATAAAGAATAAGTGAAAACCCAGATTATTTTATGGGATTCAATCATTCTTTCTAATCTAATCTCAAGGGGTTGCTATAAGCAACAACTGCAAAGTACTTCTTTAACAATGAAGCTTTAAAACACTTTTTATTGTATGATAACAATACAGGAATGTCACAATCTTTCTGCATGTTGAAGTTACTTAAAAGCAGAGAGGACTGAAGTCTTTCATAGAGCAGCTTTAAAAAGTAAGATACAACCGGATTCAATGTTCAGAAATGTCTGTGGATGGAATAATAGGATTACATCTATGAACTTCTGGTTCCTGACAAAACTGTAAAAGCTAAGAAAAAAGGCCTAGGACTCTTCATGGATAGTTCAATGGAAAACATGGTGCAATGTCTACAGGCAGTTAAAGAAAGCGAGTATTAGGTCGCAAAAGGCAAATAAAAGAAAACTAAAATTCCGTTAATATAAAGTGATGGTTCATTATCTTCTGGAATATTGTATTCAACTCTGGTCATTGCAGGTCAAAAAAAGGTAGAAAACAAAGAGTTCAGAGAAAAAGGAGAAGATTAATTAAGACATGGAAGGTTTTGGCATCCAAAAAGATTGAACAGATTTGGAACAGTTAGTTTAGAGAAGAGATGAATGAGGGTGGCATGCAAAATAGAAGGTGGCAGGACAAATTATGAACCTGAACGCATTTTCCCTCCCTCTACAAAGACAAAGGAAAACTAACAAAATTTTAAAAGACTGTATTTTAAACTGGAAGATTTTGAGCGCAACCCCCTCCCCCAAAATTTATTAGCTTAAAATAATATGAAGACTAAGAACATAGTAGGGTTTAAAGCAGATTGGATGTTTCAAAGAAAACCTTTTTTTCCTGAAAGCTAGGCAAATTTTCAAGTTTCAGAAAAAGAACCCCAACACACATTGGGAGCAAGGAAAATATTTGTCCTATTGGTGTTTTACTTCTGAAGTTGTATATTGATGTTTCCAAAACATTCTTCAGGGAGAACTGATGCGGGCCACTGGCCAGGGTGGAATGCTGGTTTGATCCAGTCTAGTAGACTTCCCTCACTTCATTATCGGTAAAACCTTTTTTACTCCATAAACTACTCATTCTCCAACCTCTTCTCTCTCATTCTCTTCCGTGCTAAGATGGTAAATATATCTGCCACCCATGACAATCATAGCAGAACTATCACTAATTATTTTCCTCACATTAAAGCAAGCAGTATAGTGTAAAGCTTTCCCCATACGACCATTAAAATATACTTATTTGTCAAAATTTCAACTCCTCTTCAACCTATTGACAAGGAAACAGCAAAGATCATGTGATTCTCATCAAATACTCACAAGATCCTCTACCCTAATTCTTCCACTCAGTTTCAGAGCCTTTCATGTGCCTTATTTTATTTATATCTTTTCCTGTATATTTATTTCTATCCTTACCTTCCACTCAACTGGAAAGTTTTGTTCTCCCTGCATGGTAAGTGCAGCCTACCACCGCCACAAATGATATTTCAATCCTTCTGTCTACTTTACTCAAAAACCAAGACAACCATTGACACCCAGTTTTCTCATCACACTGGCATTCACTGATATGTATCTGTTTAACATCAAATAATTACTGACGTTTGGCTTTCTAATGTTCTATCTCTTCTTGTACCAGATTTTGAATAAATGTATGTTCATATGCCTTATGGCATGAATGATGTCATTTAACTGTGCAAAATACTGTAATCTGCTTTTTATTTAGCCAGCACTTACCAACTAGACACAATACAGATAGATATCAGATAGTTTACACTGTATCACTATAAACAACATACACTGTAGTGTAGTATGTATACATATTTATATGAGCACACACACACACATATTTATCTATATTAACCGATTATGGAACTCAGAATGTGCAAAGCTCTCACTCTGAGATTTTAACACTGCCCAGTCTAGCAGGAAACATTCAGCCTCGCTTTGCAATCAGTTAAATGCTTAGCCAAATGTTGGAGGTATTGTTATATGGTTGCTCTTACTCTCCAAGCCAATAAACCACTGAAGATCATACCAGTCCATGCTTAAAACTCAACAGCATTTCTTACATAGAAAGTATAGTGAACAGATTAGTGGAAAACACCTTGCCATTCTGTAAATTCCCATTTGCTCTTACCTTATACTCATTTCTTTTAACAGTGAAGTCAGAGTCAACTAGTAACTTCAACATCCTATCCTTTCTTTGGGAGTGATGACCCTTAAAATAAAGATTCAGGAACACCCTTGCAATCTCTAGTACCGAATTTCTCAAGGGAGTACAGATGTTAACAGCATGTACCTCCACCCACTAAACTATGTAGGTCTAGAAGATAGTGATGCAAAGGTCAGTCTTCCAGTGTCTGTAATTGCCATTCAGTGGTTAGCTCCAGTGGTTATCACTGGTTAGCAGCAGAAATATAATGGGGAATGTCTGAGACATATTCGCTACTTCTTTCTTGTATTATTTTTCCCCCTTCTGTATGCACATGGATGTACATATGCAAATAAAAAAGTCAGTATACAACTAGTAAAATAATGAAAACAGTCTGTGCAGCCTTCCCAGGCACTGTGCATGGATTTTCTGAAGTAGTCCCTTTATTTGCAAGCAGAGTGTATTTTTCCAAGCGGTGTGAAAGGTCGAAGAAGTGTTTGTATTATACAGCCAAATGATTGAACTGGGTCAGGTAAGGTCAGCCAGGTCAGTCTTAACAGCAGTAATAATGAACTGACAGACATGATTATTATTCACATCCTAGCAAGAAACCACAGTACTTCCAATTCTGTGAAGTTCAAAAACACAGGTCAGATATCCACAAGCCATGAGATTGCCATAAAATTGTAAAATTCTACTTTATCTTTTAAAATCTCATTGTGAAGGCCTGTTTTTAAACTTTCAAGAAGGTCTTATGTACAACAGAGAGAGAGATTATTCAGTCAGGAAACCTCCTCCCTTTCACTTCAGGCATCTGTTTCCCGCACCTCCCTTATGCCAAATACTTAACATCATCTTATATCATCAAGGTGCTCACAAGGTTTTTATTCTGAATACTCTAACTCATTTACTTCTAGCCAGACCCTCTTACCAGGCTGAACGCACAGCTCCTTGCCCACTATTTCCCTAAAGGGAATTCCCAGTTTGCCTTCCAAAACACTGCCTCTACCATCCTCAGCATAAAAGGATGCTCATGTTGCTGAGTCTCTGACCATCTTGTCAGCAAGCTCCCCTTTTGCTTTTGTTCCTCCCCTGCACAGAAGACAACGCAGCCGTCACTTTCCTTCTGTGCCCACACAACCTCTCAGCCACATCGCTCTTGATGACAAGCCCCATAGCACCTTTGCTATGACTCTGCTCTACAGTGAGGACATGGTTGTACTTTTTGTAAATGTTTCTGCTGTATATGACATGTCGCACAACCTTATCAGCATGCATGCTCTTCTATCCACAAGTACATGGTATTAACATGATGACTATACCACAGATCCCATTCAACCACCTTACTTTTGCCTTCTCAGACTACCCTCACTGCTTTAGCAGAATACTTATTATGGGTGGTATAGGTTGCTGATCTTTCATGCAAAGATATGCTTCTCTAATAGGGAGTCTGATGAACAAAGTGACAGCAAGTCACTGAAGGTGAGTGTCATGGTTTAACCCAGCAGGCAGCTCAGCCCCACACAGTCGCTTGCTCACCCCCCCAGTGGGATGGGGGAGAGAATCAGAAAGGTAGAAGTGAGAAAACTCGTGGGTTGAGATAAAGACAGTCTAATAAGTAAAGCAAAAGCTGCACACGCAAGCAAAGCAAAACAAGGAATTCATTCACTACTTCCCATCGGCAAGGAGGTGTTCAGCCATCTCCAGGAAAACAGGGCTCCATCATGCACAGTAGTTACTTGGGAAGACAAATGCCATAACTCCAAACATCCCCCTCTTCTTCCTTCTTCCCCCAGCTTTATATGCTGAGCATGACATCATATGGTATGGAATATTCCTTTAGTCAGTTGGGGTCAGCCGTCCCGGCTGTGCCCCCTCCTAGCTTCTTGTGGTTTAACCTGGCAGGCAGCTAAACACCACACAGCCTGATCTTAATGGAGGGACTTTTGATTTGCATCTACAAGAAGTGAAAGATGGATACTATGACCAGGAGTAGAGAGGCCCTGCCTCCAGCCAGGTGGCAGAAAAGGACAATCGGGTTTACTGGACTGTGTGCATTAGATGGCCTGGCACATCAGACAGAGTATAAGGCTCTAGTAGACGCCGGTGCACAGGGTACCCTAATGCCATCAAGCTAGATAGGGGTAGAACCCATCTGTATTTCTGGAGTGACAGGGGGATCCCTGTAACTGTACTGGAGGCCGAAGTGACCCTAACTGGGAATGAGTGGCAAAAGCACCCCATTGTGACTGGCCCAGAGGCTCCGTGCATCCTTGGCATAGACTACCTCAGGAAAGGGCATTTCAAGGACCCAAAAGGGTACCGGTGCGCTTTTGGTATAGCTGCCCTGGAGACAGAGGAAATTAAACAGCTGTCCACCTTGCCCGGTCTCTCGGAGGACCCTTCTGTTGTGGGGTTGCTGAGGGTCGAAGAACAACAGGTGCCGATCGCCACCACGACAGTGCATCGGTGGCAATATTGCACCAACCGAGACTCCCTGATTCCCATCCGTGAGCTGATTCGTCGACTGGAGAGCCAAGGAGTGATTAGTAAGACCCGCTCACCCTTTAACAGTCCCATATGGCCAGTGAGAAAGTCTAATGGAGAGTGGAGACTAGCAGTAGACTATCGCGGCCTGAATGAGGTCACCCCGTCGCTGAGAGCTGACGTGCCGGACATGCTAGAACTTCAGTGGAGTCACAGGCAGCCAAATGGCATGCCACCATTGATATTGCTGATGCATTTTTCTCAATCCCTTTGGCAGCAGAGTGCAGGCCACAGTTTGCTTTCACTTGGANGCAAAAAGGAAACACAAGATTTCTTAGGCATTGTGGGTTTTTGGAGAATGCATATTCCAAATTACAGTCTGATCGTAAGCCCTCTCCATCAAGTGATAGGTCAGATAGACCTTTTTGATCTTAGACAGATCAAAAGAATGATTTTAAATGGGGCCCTGAGCAATGACAAACCATTGAACAAATTAAATGAAAGAGAGTTCATGCAGTAGCCCTTGGGCCAGTCTGGGCAGGACAAGATGTAAAAAACATGCACTACGCCGCAGCCAGGGAGAATGGCCCTACCTGGAGCCTCTGGCAGAAAGCCTCTGGCAGAAAGGGGAGACTTGAGGTCAACCCTTAGCGTTTTGGAGTCGGGGATACAGAGGATCCAAGGCCTGCTATACTCCAACTGAAAAAGAGATACTGGCAGCATATGAAGGAGTTCGAGCTGCTTTGGAAGTGGTTGGTACCGAAGCACAGCTCCTCCTGGCACCCCGACTGCGGGTGCTGGGCCGGATGTTCAAAGGGAGGGTCCCCTGTACACATATGCAACCGATGCCATGTGAAGTAAATGGGTCGCACTGATCACACAACGGGCTCGAATAGGAAACCCCCGTCACCCAGGAATTTTGGAAGTTATTATGGACTGGCCAGAAGGCAAAAATTTCAGAATATCACCAGAGGAGGAGGTGGCGCGTGTATTATACATTGCCAGAAAATGAGAAGCAATATGCCCTGTTCACTGATGGATCCTGTCACCTTGTGGGAAAGCATCGGAAGTGGAAGGCTGCCGTACGGAATCCTATTCGACAAGTCGCAGAAACTGCTGAAGGAGAAGGGGAATTGAGTCCGTTTGCAGAGGTGAAAGCCATTCAATTGGCTTTGGATATTGTTGAACGAGAAAAATGGCCAGTGCTCTATCTCTATACTGACTCCTGGATGGTGGCAAATGTCCTGTGGGGGTGGTTACAGCAGTGGAAGCAGAACAACTGGCAGCACAGAGGCAAATCCATCTGGGCTGCTGCATTGTGGCAAGATATTGCTGCCCAGGTAGCGAACCTGGTTGTAAAAGTACGTTATGTAGATGCTCACGTACCCAAGAGCCAGGCCACTGAAGAACATCAAAACAACCAGCAGGTGGATCAGGCTGCTAAGACTGAAGTGTGCACCCCCAGCCTACTCGCTGGTGGGGTGGGGTGAGAAGCAGAAAAGGCCTTGACTCTGTGTAAGCGCTGCTCAGCAGTAACTAAAACATCCCTGTACTATCAACACTGTTTCCAGCACAAATCCAAAACACAGCCCTGTACCAGCTACTATGAAGAAAATTAACTCTATCCCAGCCAAAATTAGCACAGCAAGCAACTCTGAAAGACAACAGCGTTTATAGCCTGCACTGAAAAGCCACTTACTTGCAGAAAAGCAAGTATTCCCAAACTCTTTTAAAACCATCCCGGAATGCAGTTTTAACTATGGGTTTTGAGTAGTACATACAAAACTAACTCATAAGAGAACATAAAGGTCTTAAATATTTTCATATACCTGCATATTCCTTTTATATCTGAATTTGAATGTGTATTCCAAAATTCCTACCCTGTATAATGCAGGAATTCATACAAGTAACAAAAATGAATACATAGGAAAGAACTGTTTTCTGCAAGTTCATAGAAAAAAAGTCAGATTACGCACATCTCAGTAATGGTTTCTGGAAGGTTCGTTGGGATCTCAGTAAGGCCTTTCCCACGACAGTCCACAATGTTGTTACTACAGGTGCAGGCAGTAGGGCAATGCAAGACACTGCAGGATGGAGCCATGAAGGATTGGTGACCTGCAAAGGAAAAGAGTTTCTCCTAAAATTGCACAATACTGTCAAACAGTAGTCCACTTTACCTCAACAGTAGAACATCACGTTTTACACTTCCTTGAAAAATGTAAGGCAGAACTTATAAAATAAACATTGTAGCCCATCAATACTTTCAAATTGCATTATTTTAAATACCCAATTAATAGCAACATGTTGATACAACACTGAGAGATGAAAGACAAATGCTCAACTATTGTGCTAGCATTACATCATTTTTCCACTTCTTTAGCAACTTGGATTCAAAATCGCCTTGTTAAAGACAACTACGTCTGATTCATTTTTCAGGTATATTTTATTTATTCTGTGGTTTTAAAAACCAATTATTGATTTATTTAGTTTTCAGAATTCTTGTGTAGTATTAAAAATGCATGGCAACAGAAATGAATGAACTTTGCTATAAAAACTGAAGGTGTCTTGCTAGTTATGTTCTGTTCTGCAAATACTTATTTGAGTATAGTCCTTCAGTTATATATCACAGCCAAGTTTGGAGTTATGACATTTTCATTCAATCATACATAAATAAATAAAAGCTTTGACTTCACAGCCCATACTCTCACTCTCTGTGTTAGCTCACAACTTCTTTCTCCCACAATCTACCATTCTTACTAAGTCAGACGGCTAATTTAGATTACTTCCCCCCCCTCCCCTGCAGTTCTTGTGCTATATGTTAAACTCAGCATTTATAATTGCATTTAAACATAATGACTTCATATTTAGGTATGGTTTAGAAAGTAAACAACTTATTATATTTTCCTGCAAATAGACAGATTGCACATTTTATAATATATTAATGCGCTCATTCTTGTATTGATTTAATGACACAGATTTGCTGTTTTGTAATGATACAGAAAGGCACAAAGGGATGAGAAAGGCAGGAAGCCCTCTTTTTCTTTTTTCATTAAGGTAAAAAAAGCTAGAGACTGTTTCGAAATTCTCAGAGAAAACAACTTCTTGACTATGAAACCACAGCTTAATCTAAGATCTCTCTCACTGTATTTAATGTCATATATTAACATAGGAAGGGTACATTGATAATGTAAGTTGCAGCCAGTGCTGTTCCTGCTTACTACTTCAAATAACTGCTCAAGTTTTAAATTACTGAAAAGGTTAGTCTTTTGAGATGGTGGTTTACAATGTAATAATTTGATTTCATTTTTTTGTATGTGCTACAAAAGTAGGAACAGCTGCCAAAACTAATAACACATACTACTCTTTTTATACTAACAGGCAGGAAATATTTCACCTGCTTTCATTAAACAAAAATATAGTGATCCAGGGAGAAAACACGGTTATTCCCCTTCCTCAAAATCAGCATTATAATGACCAAGCTATAAGACTGTTCTTGACACTTGGGCTCTGCAGCCATACCATTTACAAATAAGGTACAGGAAGTGATCTTGTTAGGAGGCCTTTTAAGTGTACATTAAGGGCAGAATTAATGGTAAGAATACTGGCAGCATTTGCTGTAAGAAAATGGCAGTGCCTTACACTTTGATGTCAGAGGCTGTTTAATAAGGACAGAACATTCTGCTCTCCATAAAACTCTTTCAAAAGCATAGATCTGTGCAAATTTTGGCATATGTGGCAACAAGCTTCTGGGGGTCTGCAGAAAAATCAACCAGTAGAAACAACCCTGCTGAATCACTGAAAAGACAGATAGCTATATTCCAGCTGGTTTTTAATGTTTTTGAGGAAACTTGAAACAGTAGTCAAAGTTTACAGAAATTTTCAATCTGAGTCTAAAAAATATTTAAATAAGAAAGATAAACTTGCCTTCTTCCTCATCTAGAAGATATGAATGAAGGAAAAAAAAATGAATAGAGAAAATGTGATTAGTAATGAGCCGTTAGTCATTTCATTATTTCATATCAGAAAATAACTTGATGCACTAAAGCATACCAATAACATTCAGAAAGTTACTTAGGGATTCAGAATATTATTTAAACTGAAGAAAATAACAACAAGAAAAAGCAACAACCTGTAAAGTTAAAAAAGAATAACTCCTTATTACTAAAGGCCTTATCTTCTCAGTCAGTGCACTTTTTATTTCATTTTCCACCTTTCCCCCGTAATTATACTTTTAGAAGGCTATATACTCTACGTGAATGTAGCATTTACACAAAATTTGGAAGGACAGAAGCATCCCCACGCAAGAAACAAATAGTGATAAAAATGATTAGTTTATTTTTTAATAAACATCAATGCTTTGATTATGCAAAAGCTAGCAAAAGTCAACATGCAGCACTAGCAATCACCGCTGAGCTGTCGGTAGGTGTGTTTTAAAACAGGACTCAGCAAGCGAATCTGTTTCCCTTACCGCTGCAGACAAACTCCCGTTTTTGGACCTCAGCTACGTTGTGTCCCCGGAGGTGGGATGGCCCCATGCATTGAGTGTAGAGGCCGACCCGCGGCCGCTGCCGCAGCCAGTCGGACAGCCAGGCCAGGTGGCAATCACAGTAGAGGTTGTTGGAGTGAAGACGACTGCATGGAAAGAAACATGTCAATACCTTTAAATTAGGAAGAACAAACAGAAAAGCAACCAATTTGCCCAGCCCCCCCTTCAGCAAGCAACTATGACAATTTATTAATAAAAGTTGTTAATGAGGCATCAATTTTTCACGTCTTTCAATGAAAGTCTGGGAGTTAAATGCTAATAAATAAAACTATACAAGCAGCAAAATTACTTTTTATCTGTGCTTTAATTAATTGGAAGAAAAAAGAGGGCTTCCTAATAAAGTAACCTATCTGTAGTTTTTTTTCTCTTGTCTAAAAGAATGAAGTAAATATACAACAGCTTGAAAGCTGCTGTCGGACTCCTTAGTCCAGATCTGTGCAAAGAGTGAATAAGACAAAAATGTCTCAAGTAAATTGCCCTATAGTGATAATATACTGTCAGAAAAAAGAGTTAATAAAAGATTTGGTTTCCAATTAGATATCTCTGTAAGTCTGGCCATTATTAGTCTCTATAGAAACAGCCTGCAAAATCCCTTTAACAGGTCATATTCATTTTCTGCTGAACAAGACAGAGTAATAACTCAATATAAAACACCTTCTTTCACATCCCTTTTCTGATTTCCTCTCTTTTTGTTTAATCACAGAAAGGGGGATTAGCTGCTTTTGGCTCCTAGGGACCTACGTTCTAAGCAATGACTGAAATTAAACTACCAAATGGCAGCAAGCGATGGAATTAAGTAAGTTGCCTCTCTGTTGGCAGGGTCCGACACAAGACCATGGCTCCTTGCCAAGTGGCAAAAAGCACTTTGCCATTGATAAAATATCAGACAAATGTATTCACTAAATTAGGTAAATTACTTTTCTCTGGCTCTTACATTTTCTCAAACTACAGAAAAGGATGTCCACAGCTATAAATCAAATCCTTACTCAGAATCATACGTAACAGAGTAATGTCAATTTGGTCCTTTTTAGCTGATATGCTCAATCCTAACTAAATAACTGGGAAGAAAGTGCAAGAAAATCAGAATTTAGACAAAGAGTCTAATTAATCCTTTAAAAAAAAAATCTGTAAAGCAACATGAAATGNATGACTAGAAATTAAAGGCAATGTATTTTCCTGTACTAATTCTTGTGTGGGTGCTTTGCAAATATAGCTCACAATACAGCACACTCATTCAGTACAATCTGTGGCCAGCTGTAGGCAAGAACACCATTGCAAATCAGAACTAATGCCACTGAAATCAATATGGTTATACAAGCACATTCTGACTGCAAATGGGATGTTACAGCTATAATCTAGGACTGTGTGTGTCCATTTTCTTTTGCTTCTAAAATAAATTTCCAAAAGATGAAATATCCCACCAAAAAAGTATAAATGTTGCTAATTTGATTCACTGTAATTTGTGGTTCAGAATATAAACTGTATTTGAAGGTTTGAAAGAGGTACAGACATTCATGTTTTCAAGTCTCAGACCTGAAAGAATGGAATGAAATTCTATTCTCAAAATACAACCAAGGCCACCGAAGCCCATGGTCAGCACTATTTAAGTACTCTTGTATTTGTCCAAGCAAGAATAGTTACAATTCTGTTATGAAACCAACAGAACTACTCACCTGCATGGAGTTTCTTCAGTTACGAATGGTATGTTAACTCGAGTGAATAGCCCTACTGAATTCAAAACAGTTGTGCAACCCAACACGCGTAAAAGAGAATGGACAGGCTCTTTGTAAAAGTAGTTCTTTAACAGTAAGAGCTACTCTTGAACCCTGATAGAAACATCCCATTCATTTTTTATTCCCACTTCACTGGAAAATCTGTTTGAAAAAAGAGTCTCAGGACTAAACCTTGATATATTCTGGTTTTGCCACTCAACACAATATACATTTATCCTTAGTTCAGAATAAACATACAAAAGAAATAACCCCAAACTGTATCACTTGCATACACACTCCGTTCACTGTGTTTTGTTTTAGAAGCCTGAAGTGTTCTTCTGTGAAAGTCATAACCTCTAAAAATGGGGACCTTATTGTAAATGCTGACACAACTTTAATTATAATAGCACTACCGGACGATGCTATAATTTTATGTTACAAAGACTGTTGGAGAGCCAGTTTAGTTTAATTAGGTCTGCTAGCAGTACAGTAATAAAAGCATAAAGATTTCCCATTTATCACATCTGACAGCCAATCAAAGATTCTTCCATGTTCCTAAATGAAATGTGACCCATTCAATAGCTCAAAGTAAAACAAATTTTTGACTTTCAAAAAACATCAGTTTCTTTCTCTATACAGCTGTAACACATGAAAGAGAATCCCCCCTGCCCTCATCTTTCTTGTTAGAAGGTGAAGCTTTTCTGTGACTGAATATAGCACTATGGAAAACCCAGTTGGGAAAAGGCCATGAAACCATTTTCATAGACTTATTCATCCCACATCTTAAAAAAGTTGATGGAAAAGGATGCAACTGCTTCTTTATCTCCTGAGCCCCAAGTATCAGCTTTGGGGTCACTTCTTAGCTTTACCTTTCAGAATTAGCTGCCATACACGCACACACAGACTTCACACTCATCAATCTCATGATACCTAAATATTTTTTTAATTGAGCTTATGCTTTCTTTGTCTGTATACATATTTATAGACCACTGACAAAACTTGATAGAGGTAAAAATAATATACTGGACTGATAAAAATGGCAGCCGGTTTCAGTGGGGCTACTTACAATGTTCTGAGTTTGGGCATATGGTTGAAACTTGCCACGGACAGTCGAGTGATGTTGTTATTGTTGAGAGTGCTGCAAAGTCAAAAAGAAGCATATTAACATGTTACAGTTATGTTACACTTACTACACTTTTAAAAAAGGCACAGCTAATGAAGATCATGGTGTACTGTTTTCAGGGATGGGTATCAGGAAAAAAACCCATGCTTTTGTATACGCTTTTCCTCCCTGTTCAATCCCTGGTAATACACTATGGTTTGACCATTCCATTAATAATCCTAAGTAATTTGAGGCCCCAGTAACCTATGATTCACTCAAACAGAGCTTCCACCAATGATGAGAACAGCTTTGGCATTCAAGCTAAGCTTGTCATCCTGATGTAAAAAAGAGAGTTCTTGGAGAAAAATGCCTTAATTCTAGGACTCTGGTTTCTGTTTCTAGCTTCTGAGAGTCCGTATTTTTTGACAGATGATACAAGATCTGCCTGTTTTTTCACGAATTTCAGGAAAATGTTAACTCTGGGCCACAATTAGGTTTTACACGGAACAGAGTTGCTATAGATGATCCAGAGCTGCATGAACAATAGGGGAGCTTCTGCTATACAATGGAGGGAGTCAGGAATCTTAATACTTTAGCAAACTAATAATTTACATTTTAGACAAGGTGCCTGTAACTTGAGTTAGGAACTAGGAACAAATCTTAGCCAACTGTTGGCTAGCACAGACCTGTCATACTCAGCAAGTGTAGTTTGTAAATATAATGAAACTTTGTGAATGATCCTGCAGTTAAATATTGTCTTCAGGCTGCAAATAAAATGCAAACAAGCTTGACTCCAGAACAAGGAAACAAGTGATAGAATTTACAGTTTTGACTTAGAGATTACTCATTTGAGCGGAATGGAGACTGTGCTCTGGGATTTTAAACACGTAACTATGGTGCTAACAAATAATAATTCCCACTGACCAACCCTTTTTTTTTCCCTTTTGAAACCAAAAGTGATTTACTGTTTTCTTTTTTCTTTTTTTAAACCACAAAGTGTAATTTGTGCTCATTTTCAATACATTTTTAAGTACTCTCTGATCCTGAAACACAGAAAGGTAAATTCACAGCACCCTGAACAGGATCAGGCCATACACCTCCACATTAACCAAGCAATTAATTACTGGTGCAATGTGCTGCCTTTTACCTTTGTATGCTTACTCATTCCACGTCCTAAACGTTTTCTTCACTGGGCATAAAGGATCTCCCCTGTGTGCCCTTAGGGCTACATAAACAAAGAGGAGAATAATCAAAAGAAGAAGAAAAATGGAGAATCATGCCCTTTTTCAAAACAGAACAAAAATGAAACGACAAAAAATGGCCAAGTGGGTATATCTGCAAAAGGTGCCTTAATGAATAACTGACAATTAGTAAATCTCGGCAGGATTTTCTTACAATGTCCACAGGGTAAATGACAGCTCCCATAGTTCTTCCTGCATGACTTCTTACAAGGTTTTGAAATCATATCTTTTCAATGAAGGGAATGGAAATCAGTACATATTTCCATAGCTGTTAGCTGTTTAAAGAAGGTATATCTACAAATGTTTTAATTTTCAATTTCAGATGTTGGATGTTTGCCTTGATATTTTGTGTATGTGAGATATTAATTTATTTTTGCAAGTGTACAGAAAAGTATCAGGAGTAGACATAAGGGATACATAAGGAATTAAATAATTTTCATAACTATTTCTATCTAATGATGAAAATGCTTGATTTCATTACAGAGATGTAATTAAAAAAAAAGTTGGCTCAATACTTCTACGTAAGCACTACATACTATTGCAAAGAGTGTGATAACTGACATTTTTTAAATTTCTTAGATACTTTAATTTTTTTAATATGACAGCACTATGTATTTTCCCATAGTTACTGTTTCCCCAGTACAGCAGTTTTTCCCTTAAAAAAAAAAAAGAAAGAGAAAAGGAAAAATAAAATTTCACAGAAATTCACAGGGAGAATTATACCTATAATTGCTTTCATCTTTCAGAATTGTCCAGATTTCAGGTTGATTTTCTATCTTTAACACTAACAGCCTCTAAGATTCTGCAATTATTTAACCAATATATAACACCTGTTACTTTGGTAAACATTTCAAACTGTCACTGAACAGGATTACAACTTAGGTAACTTTAAAGATTATTTAAAAGCTTTATCATATACTTATAGTTTGAAGTAATATACACATTCTGTGCTTAGATAGAATAATTAACTACAAATGAAAACAAAATATGTAGTCTTATATGCTACTCAGTGCATACACAGTATGGTCTGATCTACGTATCCTTCATTCTTTAAGCTATATTGGAAAGGAAGCTGAATTAGATACAAACTCTTCAGTACTGTTTGAAGTATCTATCTCAATTTTTGAAAAATTTAATCATTGCTTATCACATAACATAATTCTATTTGAACAATGCTAATATTCTAGGTACAATATTCACAAAATTCTAACTACCTATTTTTTCAGCAGACTATTATCTTAACAAAGCTTTTTTCCTTTTTTGCATTCGTTGAAATCAGTGTGAAAATTTTAGCACTGACTTCAACTGGCAAGGATGACCTTTTTAGAACACTAAAAATTGCAAGCATTAAAAAATGCAGAAAATATTTGATCTTTTAAAAAAATATACATTTAACACTTTCACTTGTAAAGAAAGGCTTGTATTAAAAACCATAATAACCAGATTAAGCCATCACTGGAAAAGTTATTCTGTCATATGTATGAGTTCCAAAGATAAAAATCTCACAGAACATCAGGTTTACTGACAGACAACCAACAATTCATCAACTTCACAATTAGATGTAATACTGAACCTACAGTACGTTTTACATGGATTTATACCAGAAAGTTAACAATAGGCTTGTTATTCTATAATTACAACATTTTTTAAAAAAAAATCAAATTTAGCTGTCAGATCCATTCACTCATAAGAAAGACCAACTATTGCTTAATAATAAAAAACTTTACCACCAGCAGCTCACACATTCTTTAGTTTCTTGGACATGCAAACACTATCTACTGCCAAAGAAGCTTCTTTACATCAGAATCTTAAAAAAAACCCCAAATCCAACAAAAAACCCCTCCCTCACCCCCCTCAGGGTGTTGTGATTTACCAAATGTGATTCAAACTACCATGAAGTAACTCACTGATACACAAAGTCTTTCACTTCTCTTAACATAGAAAGCCCAGAAAAAAATGTGACATTTTGACTGACAGAGCACATTTTTCAGGAATGTGTCCTGCACCTCAGATTCTTTGGGAACTGCGGCACTTTGCTCATTACAGTAACTATTTTCAGGTCAGAGGTCACCAATGATAATTTTGTTACGTTTAACCTCACTGATGGCCACTTTGAGACAGTGAGAAAAAGTATGCAAAAGAGTGGTGCAATACTAACCTTCAGTGACAAAATAGGTATTTTTCGACACATATATATATTTATACACATAAAATCTAAAATGTTAAAAAAAGCAGTTAACGTGGACATGCTAAACATCCTAACATGTAACAGTAGTGCTTGATAGAAAAGTGCCTCTTTGAAAACACCCAGATTGGCAAATATATATAGTATTTTGTTCCTTAAACAGAGTCTGAAAGACCACATTGATGTCAGAGCAGACAACAAAGGCAATCCTGAAAATGCTCAGGACTTCAATAGTGATGGATAATTTACAAAATTAATTGGATTCATTAATATTGCCCCCCATTTTAAAAGGAAATATACTCTTTTCTTACAGTATCTGCCATCTGCTTTTTTTTTTTTTTTTAAATTGTGTTTAATGGCTGTCTTGCAGAGTAAAGCAATATCTCTGCCTCTCCACATCTTTTTACCGTTTTATAGCACATCGCAGTGGATTATTTTAAGACATCTTTTCACTAGACCATCCTGACACCAGGCTGCAGCTCGTAGATAAGCTTTTACATCAGTACTCCCCAGATACTGAGCTCTTACTACAAGTAAGAGATACAGGAATACTTACAGCACTTCCAGGTCGCGCAGAGCCCTAAATGCCCCATCTTCAATACAGCTGATCTGGTTGTAATCCAGTTGCCTGTTAAACAGATTAAGAAGGTATTTGTAAGGGAGACGAGCGTTGGCAGCGTTAGGTGCAAAGAAAGCCTCCTTCAAGGGCCGGCAGAGCTAGGCCACGCTGACTGAAACGCTCTCACAAATACACTCGTACGCTTGAGACTGTCACACAGCACGCCGGCCTGGATGCTGCCACAGAAATCCCTTTTTGTTCTGAACTGTCTGCGCAAAACAGCAGCGCTGGGAAAGCTCCAGTAAATAATAACTGCACCTTATATTAAATGCCAAAGGAATGCAATTTCATTACATCAAGAAAAGCTATCCATTAAAAGCTCTCAGCGTCATCTTGCTGAAACAATTTCATTAAGGTAAAGGACGGTAAATCACTTAATGTCACACGCATCCCCTCGGTGACCTAACAGAATCCATTTATCAGAGCAGCCCAGCTGCATGTTAATTCCACCCGCCGCAGCAGGGACCGGCGAGAGACACCACTTTTAGGGGTCTCTCTGCGTGCGCGCGCGCCTGGACTGGGTGGGAGGTGCAGGGGCGTGGGGAGGGGGATTCAGAAGAATTACCTTCTAGAATATTTCTGTATGTAGAACTAATAGCATCCAAAGTATTTACAGACTTGGTCACTTATCTCATTCAATTCTGCTCCAAAGAAAACTAGCATTTCTGCTGTAACCTTCACTATGTGGTTTTCTACGTACCCTGTGCTCTCTGCAACTACATGCAGATAGGATGGTGTAACGGAGCACTTGAATTCTGGACGTAAAACTCAGCAATCCATTCCATACATTATTAATCTTTAAGTATTAAGTTATGAAAAATTTACATTAATTTCTCTGAAGAATATTATCTTTTCAATTCAAAACATTGATACAGTACCCACTGCCCAATTAAAAAAGTCTGCTGAAATTAACAACCGGGCAAATACAAAATCCCAGTTTCTCTGCTGATAAAAGCTTTTCCTATAAATACTGCCACACGTCTTGCGCATTTCAGGGCACGACTCACAAAGCAAAGACGATACAACCTCACTTTAAACAACCAGAAGATCTTCTCCAAGCCGGTAACTTGCCAGTGTCAGATAATATACATGAGTAAATGTGTGTGAACAATACTAAGAAAATGAACAAAATACAAATGAACTCTGCCCTTCTGTCTTCAATTATATATTAGCTAGCAGGGCTAATGAGGCTTTTACTAAAGCATTTTCTGTGATTCTTCTGAATCTATGATAATGTTGTACTTTATTAATAAATCATCACACCCACTCTTGAGTGTAATGTACCAACTTCTATAAAGTTCTTCTAGTTTCATCCACATTTTTCATCTGAATTACGACTGCACAGGAATAAAACGTTGTCGTAACTGTAACAGCGTCTGTGTTTCTGTGTACTGAAAGCTAAATGCAAACTCTCATTTCCTGAATATGATCTTTAATCATTTTGGTGCAATGTTACAGCACCAGTGCTGCAGCATTGGAATATTTAAGCCTACTTTCTCAGGCTCCTTCAATTTTTACTAATGAATTTCATTTAACAATTAAGTTAATAGCCTTTTTATTTTCAAGAGGTAAAATATATACACAGTACAATTCTCTAACCTCTCGAACAATTTATCAAAGCTATTTAAATTAGTACAATGGCATGAAATGTTACCCTTGACACAATACAAAAGAGAAATTGTTTCCAGACAAATTGGAAAAATCTTTTAATGCCATCAAATTTGCCTAATGCAGTCTGCAGGTTAATCTGTAAAAGGGTGAGCTGTATGTTTGCCCATATCTTATTATCCTTAGCTGTCAATGTATAAATCAGTGCTGACACAGCTTCTTCTAAATCATCCATATTATACACAAAGGAAAATTTTTTAACAGCAGAGAGAGCACTTGAGCAAATCTGATCCTACACAGACTGAGAGGCAGATTTCTTCCACTAGACTGGCAGCAGTTGCGGTGCACCTGAAAACTTTTGGACTTCTTCCTTTAATGAGTCACCGTGACCACTACCTCAGTGAAGGGTGAGTTGTTTTCATTTAAATCTTCTTACCAGAAAGATTACTTTGTTTGCACTGAACTAATTAGTTGGTTTCGGTTTGGGGGAAGGGAATTTTGCGGTGGGAGAGGATAAATATTTCCTAGTTTTATAAATTATTGTCTTTGAAAGATACTACCATCTTTATGTTTTAGATGATCTTCCATCAGTTACGACCATGATATAAAACAATCAGACACACACCATGAAGAAAAATTGGCATGATATATATATTTAAAGCTATGAAAGCTACACGACTTTGAAGATTGTGTGCCTAGTCTGAATAGCGATTTATGGTATTTGTGTTAAGGTAAAGATATCCACTACATATATAATCCAAACAGAAAGTTAGACAATATTTCACAACCAGTATATCATTAACTTATGATCTCCCTCTAATGGATATACTGAAGCAGTCTGAATTTTTTTGGATAAGACCAGCTCCTGATAGCAAGTTGTGTGAGTGCTATGACTTAAGACATAAGCAAGAATACTAGAGAAAAAAAGCACATACTTCTCTAATTTTAAGTTATGTTTTATAAGTTGTTTTTAGCATAATGACTTTCAAAGCCGCACATAAAAATCCACAATACTACAATGAAACTTTTCTCACCACTAAGTTATTGAGCATACCAAGAATCCTGACTCCATTTTAGAAAGCTTTTTTTTTTTCCCTGAGAGTTTCTTTTCTTCTTTTCAAATTATTCAAACACCCTAAAAACAGAAGGTGATCAGACGTGGACCGGCAGCTCTGGCCCATCCTCATCCTTCCCCTCTCCCCAGTCTCTCTTCACCATCTTCCCTCCCGCCCCATCTCCATGTTGGGTCTTTTCTGTGTGGGATCTCTCCATCCCTTTGGAAAGTCGCCATTCCTTTCTGCCCCCCCTTCCACAACGCAGCTGATTACCTTCAGCAGTGCCATTCCTGCGAAGCTCATAAAACACCAAACAGCAGCTGTGACATTCAAAATTTTTCCGTTGTCACAGAGAATTAAATAGGTTTTGCACCCGTACCTGCAGCATTACCTGGGTATTTCATATACCTACTAATCTTCTGCTATTTGAAATGTTAATGTTTATGCGAGTTCAGCTATAAGAACTAGTAAGAACTAAATAAAAAGCATTCACCTAATAAGAAAACGTCTGCGTTAAAATGTTTTTTATTTATTAATTTTGCTGATACATCTTACACTGTAGAAACATGTTGCTAACTTATATTTTCTTCCCTTTTAGCATATGTTGTCTACCAGATAATGATAAATAAATATTTAAAAATAAACCCTGTTATCCCACAAGAAAAGCATTTAATGACTAACAGAAGATGTTGCATACATTTGAAAACTACTACCCTCAAACAGAAAAAACTGTTATCTGACTGACAGAAAACCTTCTTTACTCATTCATAGAGGCTGTGTTAGAAGTCGGGACAAATTCAGTCAATCTGTCTGCTTTACTCTCCTGCTCTTCACGGCTTAAGGACACTCCATGGTCCCACACAAGAGAGGCACTGTGCAGCTTTACGTACTCCTCCTTTGTTCAGAAACAATTACATTCCCTTAGTGTATCAACATAATGGTAAACATTGTTTAAGAAGTCATCAGAAAAAGTCAGAAGCCTTTCTAGATCCCTATGGTAGCTTCCTCCCCAGTAAAACAATTAGAAAATGTTTATAGTTTTAGCACATTATACGCTGGATTTCACATCATTAAGACTTTTCCTTGGAAAAAGAACAGAGTGCACAATATTTATCACTGCAAGACAATTTTTGGAAACAGTCACTGTTTTTAACGTCTCCTTGTATTTTTTACAACAGAACTGAGTTATGTTTCCTATTTCTCAATTCCCTTCTCAATTTCAATTTCAAGAGGAATGAATAATTTCAGAGGCATTAGTTGAGAAAGATGTAACAAAATCATGCAAGAATTTATGCGAAGTTTTTATCAAACTTCACAAAACTGCTTGTTTCCCGTGACTATTACTATTTATTGCAATTATTCTTTCATTTGGAAATCAAGTGCTTTTTTTCTACTTGCTGTTTATTCTGCTGATGTAGTTCATTTTGTTCTTTGCTAAATTTTCCCTGTAAAACATTTTGAATGAATACTTTTTTTCCCCTAATACAGATAATATAGCAAATGATTAACCTTTTTCTTTTATCCCAAAATTAAAAAGCAAGACTTACAAATACTTCCAAGTAAGGCATACTTACTGAATAAACTAGAAGAAAACGGAGAACAGATCTATAGTTCAATAGCTCCAGCCCCTAAAATTATCTAGCACTCTACTTGGCTAAACCCACAAGTATCTTCCAGGAGCAAAATAAATTAAAAAAAAAAAGAGTCAAAACGAAACAGGAGAATGCTATGAAAAGGAGGATGAACACAGAATGAACAACCTATAATTATGTGATGCAAAGACAACATCACATCAGTATGACTTCCCAGAAATAATGCAATTTAGTAACTAGATGACAAACAGCATCAAGACTATTATAACATGGGGAGCAAATATATTCCTGTTCTAGCACGGAAGCTGTATTAAGCACATGTCCCATGAAAGTTCTGTTAGAGTTGTTTATTTAAATATTAATTAGAAAATCTTTATCTGTAGAACCATTTCTACTTACTTACTTGGCATATCAACAAACCTCCTTGCAAGTCTCCTGGACATGATTATGTCACCCTGTTTAGTAAAGCAGAGGCAGCCTCACTTTCCAAGGTAGTGTAGATACAAAAGGGCCTAAAGGCTCCTGAGAGTCCAACTAACTTTTGTATGAGACTCTAACACTAAACAGAAGCATGAACTACTTTTCTTTACAATTCAAATCTTCAAAGAGGATTTGCATTATTCTCAGTACTTGACACAGCCAAATAAAATTTAAGGATAAAATTGAATCTACGTCTTCCTACAACAGAGTTTATCAGCTCAGTTCAAATTAATCTACCTCAGTTTGTTTTGTATTATCACAGGAAAATCTATGGGAAACTACATAAACCACAGCAACATTTCATACTTTTCCTAGTAAAAGCATATGCCACATTTTTCATTAGGGTAAATTCAGGTACCATGTAAAATTTTGTGTAAGTATTGGCACTTACCTTAGCAGATGAAACGACACCTACTTCAGCTGCCTAGGTTTTATTCAACAAACTTTTATTGTCACTCAAATAAATTTCAGATAGATTTTTAGATTCTACGTATTTTTGACTTTTCCTCAGTGGTTCAAGTGCCAAAAAAAGACTTGCAATGAAGCTCTCGATTCACATTCAGAGATTTCTGATTTGAAACTCATCTTCAAAGCCAAATGCTCTGCTTGATTTAAAAACATAGTTGACTTTAACATAAATGAATTTGTTGACAAAAAAGAACCTGTTTTCAGCAGGCCAAATTTTAGGAAAGTAGTCTGTAATGAAAATAACAACTTTTAAAACAGTATTGAAATGGTACAGTCTGAAAGAACAGGTTCTTTTCCCAAAGGCCACAAGATCACTGACCTGTTTGACAACAAGAGTTTTAGGAGGCACTAGAAAAGTGTACCTGTTCTTTTCTCCATTCCTGCAGAGCTATTTTTGACTTTAATAAAAGTCTTAAGTATACACTGAATGTATTTCACTAACATCCTGTGAAAATCCTTCTTGATGTATACCTGAAACACAGGTGGCTGAACAGACTAGTAGTTGAATTAAGATTCCCACTAACAACAAGCATGAGAAATATGCCAATTATAAATTATTAAAGCATGTCTTAGACAAGGAATACATTTGCATTAGCACTTGTACAGATGGGCAGACAAATATACTTCCAGTTGCAGTGGAATTTTGTGCATGATCTGAGAAGAAATCATTAACTAGAACATCTTCAGCAGGACTCTGTGGTTTTCGACTGCTACTAAAATTGAACTTCAAAAAAATGTCCAATCATTGCCAACGAAGATTAATACAAAATTAACTTATGCCTTTAGTGACAGTGCCAGTTTTAAATCTTTCACAATAGGCATAAAAGAGGCACCAGGGCAATACCAAGTAATATTAATGAAGGTTTTGGACAAAAGTTAGCGTAACGGGAAGGATGAGTTGGATGCTGGTGTCCGTCTGTCTCTCCACTAATTCTCCATTTTCCCAGCCAATTTAATCTGTGAAGCTACTACATTGCCCTGCAGCCTTTATCGTTGGAGGTGACAGCTACAGTGTCCCCCACTTGCTGGGAAAAAATGGAATCGAATGAACACAAACGCACCAAAGAAGAAGGTAGTCTGAAGTAAGGCCAGACCATGACAAGAAAAACAGGGCACAAGAGATTTGCAGGAGGTATGATGAAAATGTTCCTTGGTATTTTTGGTTATCATTTGATGTTCCACATATTTAGCATCACAAGACTGCCATGATGTTGGTGTATTCCTTTCCATCCTCTGCCAAATACTGATTATAGAGCAGAAGAGGAAGTTGAAATCTTAGAAAATTTTATATACTTAAAATGGAAATATCGTAACATAATTTTATCAAAATCATCAGAGCAGGGGCCAAAATCTACTTCTCAAAAAGTGACCATGGCACTATTGTGCTTTCAGTGGTGTTTCACATGTTTGCTTTTTAAGCCCAATTATTTTTCTTCCTAGTAACCAGATTCAAGAAACAACCCATCCAAATTATAATCTGTGCAGCTAAAGCATTTTCTTACCATCTTAACCACAAATAAAATTCCTGAGCTTGGGGAGATTTTAAACATCTTTCACATCCAGTGTGAGTACTGTATCACCAGGGAGGGTTATGAAACCATCATTAACATGTATATTAAAAAAATCTGTGTTTAATTTCCAATTTATATGATAATTTCTATTTATTTTTAAAAAACAGTGCGGGCCATTGTGTTCTCTGAAGAACCTAACTTCTTGGTGCATATTTTTCTCCCTGAAAAAGTAGCAAGTTAGGACTAACTTTCAGAACTATATTTCCAGAATTTGCACCCTAATCTCTGTCAAGTCTGAGATCAGCAGCTATACTAAAAGTGGATTATTCTTCAAGTCATTACCCTTGAACAGGAAAAATCAAGACTTTGAGACAGAGCAATTAGGTTTTTTCCTACATTTGGAATGCCAGAATACTGGATACTGGGCTTCCAGTCTGGGGAACCTGTACAAAATAAGTTTCCTTCATTTTTTGTCACTTCTGAAGAACTTGATTCATTACCAACAATTGGGCTTTATGAATAGAGTGTGAAGCCAGGATGCTCTCTCTGGCATTAGTGAGATGACATCTGAGTTGTGCATCTGGTCTCAGCCTCTTCAGTAGAAGACAGACAGTGATACACTGGGCTGAGTCCAACCAGCATCACCAAGACAGGAGGGCTGGAGCAGGTGACATTTGGGGAGAGGCTGAGGGAACTGCATTTGTCAGCCTTAAGAAGAAAAGGTGAAAGGGGGACCTTACTGTTGCCTGCAACTGCCTAAAGCGAAGGTACAGACAGAGCCAGACTCTTCTCAGTTATAAGACAAGAGGGAAGAAACAAGCTGGAAAATGGGAAATTCCAAACAGATATAAAGTAGGTTTGTGGGGGCTGATGGTTTTTCGGGGTTTTTTGTTCTTTTTACTATAAGGGTGTGGCAGGTTTCCTGGGTTGTCAATTCCCGTAATACCTTGCCTATTTTGCTTTTATCTTCTACAGAATCTATACTGTGAATGTTATTAAGAAGATGTCCAGAAAGGAAGTATCATGGCCACATTTTATGGAAACTAGACAGCTGCTTCTGAGAAACACCAAGAGAACTCTAGAGCTAATATATTAGGAGGAAATCAAAAGATCATAGTGGTATCATCAACCTTAAAGGAAGCAATTTCCTTCAGATAGTAGTCTACGTTAACATCTTATTCCCTTTGCTCTGTGAAGACTAGAAGAACATTCTTTGGATACAATAAAATGTTTTCCAAAATATTCCAACTCCTGATTCGGATGGCGAAATATTTAGGGGGAGTGAGAGAATCGTGAGTCTCCATTCAGGAAAATAAAACACATAATCAGGTCAACTTCTGTCAGATTTGTTAACTACCTTTGAAGCAGCTTATTAGAGCTACTGTACGGGATGGTTACCACTCACAGCATTTTTAAAAAAGTCTCTGTAATTTATATTGAAATTGATGTAATTAATGTTGGTACACAAAGCAAATCCTGAATTTACATGTTCTAATACAGGCTGTACCTTCACCTATCTCTTCCACAAGCTTGGTTAACATCTTTAACATTATGCTTAACTACTAGGCAATTACAGAAGAAATGCTGAAATTAGAACAAATATTGCATTGTGTTATGACAGTTCTCCGTAAGTATACAAAAATATTTGGTTCCTGGACCTTAGGTTGCACAGCTGTCTAACTGGAATACAGATTTATATTTAATTTTAGAGTTTTTTTGAAGTCTTGGCCCATTTTGAACATTCAGTGTATTCAGACACCTCACTGCATCAACAATGAACTGAAANCCTGATCTATTTACATAAATGCTGTGCTAGAATCTACCTGACTCACCCCACAAACTCACTCATCATTCTGATGCTCCCATCTATACTTCACACAATATAAGGTGCTCTTCCTGAATGACCAGGGACATAGACAGTATTTACAAGACAGAGAAATGCATTTCTTAGGACTTTAAATTGTAGTGGGATCACAAAGATTTCAGATTAGGTATTTTTTTCATTTTTTTTTTTTTTCCCCTGGGACCACCAATAAAGGATGTGTCTGTAGTATTTATGCTGTCACAATAAACTATATGCTACAGATACGATTTTGACTTCGTGGCAATGCTATGGCCTTTATGAATACTTTTTTTTAATTACCTCCCAAAAGAGAAAGCCTTTAGAGGCCAGATCTACTGTTTTGTACAAGTTTTAGATATAATTCAGGATCCTTACTTTGAAAATGCACACCAAGATATAAATATTATCTTAGCTAAAGATTAGCATCCTAATTAAGTTTCTGACTGGAACTATCTCATAATGTATAAGTAAACTTACTACATTCTACATTACTGCCCTGTCACTAGAAAAGTCTCAAGGATGCTGATATTTTTACTACCAAAGTTCCTTTCTGTAGCTGTATCAATTGTCAAATATAAAAGAAAAATGCAGGCTTCTCCTTGTAGCCAAGCCTCTTTTAGACCATGAATAACGATGAGACCAGTTCTGAATAGAAACTCACAAAACATCAATTAAACAGAGTAACAAAGCTACTTTGAGAAGCGCTTGTGTGTTTTTGAACATAATAGATTTGTACATAATAGTTTTTCCATTGAGATGCGGTAGGACTTCACTGAAGGGAAGAACCATATCACAAACATAGTTAAATAAAAAGAACAAAAAATTT
>WAAD01010258.1:0-23101 GCA_013389945.1 Fregata magnificens | reverse complement strand
TGCCCATTTGAAATGCAAGTTCAAGACTAAGATTTTATTCTTGAAGGCTGCAAATGCAGCTGAATTATCTCTTCACCTTATGCCTCCATTAAGTTGGAGTACCAATACATATAATGAAGACGGAATACATAAAACTTCAAGATTTAAACCGGCATTGTAAAAGAGCAACTTTATAAAAATAAAGAGCTGGAAAAGACAGGTTGCCTATACTCTTTCAGAAAAGAGTAAGGTAATTCAAGCTTGTGTGATGTATTTCATCAGAAGTACAGCTGAGACAATCTAAGAAGTGGAAGAGTTTAAACCTAAGTTTTTCATGCTCCCAGAACCAGTTCTCAACAAGTAGTTGGATTACCTTCAGATTTATTGTTGAAGACCTGTAATAAAACTACTCAAACAAAAATTCACCTTCTGCAGAGATGTATGCAAAATTGACAAATATTCAGGACCAAAAAATTTTGGAGCAGAAGCTGTGTTTGAATATTTGAAGTTGAATTGTGGCTTAAGGAGGCACATTTCAAGGCTGAATTGACACAAGGTTCTGGAAATTATGCTTATCAATGGTATGCAAATAGAGCTAAGAAATAAGAAAAATACACTTATAGCTTCTTCATTCCATGATGTGGTTCATGGTTCTGAAGCCTCAGATCAAGCTATTTTGTAGCCATATGGAACTACAAATTACTATTAGGTTTTAACATTCTAAATTCCCAAGTCACTTTTCTATTCAAACCACAAAGAATGTATTTACACTTTTCCAAATCAAATGTTACACTGACCCTCTTTCTGACAGTCTTTTTCCTTCATATTCATCCTAATTCAGTATGATGTGTGAATATTAATACGAAATTTAATCTTATTGGCAGAATCAATAATTAAGTTAAACAAATGCACAACACCAGTTTTCATGCTTTCCCATTAGAAACCACTTCCAGCCTACTTGATATTTTACCAAACCCTTTTAGAAGACAGCTGTTTGAAAGACCCATAATGTATATACAGATTTCTGGGGTGGTGGAGAAGGGGAAAGAAGT
The DNA here is from genome assembly GCA_013389945.1 of Fregata magnificens. NCBI lineage: Eukaryota > Metazoa > Chordata > Aves > Suliformes > Fregatidae > Fregata > Fregata magnificens. The sequence goes on along the minus strand of WAAD01010258.1, from coordinate 22,070 downwards.
GTTTTCAATGTGACACTTTGTCCAGAAAAACATTGGCAGGATAATTTAAATACAGTTTTAATAATATTTGTATGTATTAAGACAGAGAAAGGTATCCAGAAAACAAAGTGCTAGGGAAAAAAAAAAAGCAGCTGTATTTTATGACAATAGAGTTTGAAGCCATCAAATTATTTGCGGAATAAATATAAGCTAGAACAAATTAAGATAATGTAAGATATCCAAAAATGCTATTTAAATAGCTGTAATAATATATACATCTTTGTGTAATTTAAGATTTGTATATGTTCATTCAAACTCACATTTAATTGTTTTATTTTGTTAATCATATTAGAAGTATAACTTCGTCTGATATTTGTTTTAATTTTTTTTAATGTAGCAGAATATGTAGGGAATTAATTTTATGCAATATGATAACACAAGCTGAGTACCTTTACACCAATTAGAGGAAGATAAAAATGCTCTTAGCTACTCTGTTGGGTTTCTGAGATATGTTAACCATCTGTTCACTCTTGTAACTCTCAATGTCTATGCCTGTCAGGCTTTTCACCTACTTAACTGTGCCTTTTTCCTTCAAATCATTGACCCTTCTCTTTTCATCTCTTGGTATTTCCATTTCTCTATCTTTGTATAATGTATAGGTTGTTATTTGTAATCTGCTTAGCAAAAATGGTGTTCTTCATTGTTGTGTGTGCAGCTTGTTCTGAATTTTAGACAATATTATCAGTAATTAGTCAAAAGAGCATAGAGAGGGTTACAGTGCATTACTTATAGCACACTATTGATAGACCCTTATTGATGGGCATTGAAAAATACTGAAAAAATAATGATGTCATTTATTTCAGTTTAAGATATTAGGTCATTATTGTTTTTCACCTGACATGCAAATCTGGATGTTAGATATTTTACAGCATTGTCCCATATATTAAAAGGAAAAGTTACACAGGGAAAGTATAGAAAGTGTAAGAACCTTCCAATAGCCTTCTATTATATAAAATATGATGGATCTCATTCTAGCAGCACTGCTAATACTAGAGGTGATCACAAATATCTAGGTCTTTAGTCATTTAGGCTTTTATGGATTAAACCTAACTGCATAAGCTCAACCATAATCCAAGCAGGAAACAAGTGCAGATGGTGTACTACTCAGGCTACAAACCTGTTAGAAAGCATGTATTCTACCACAATATCTCTTATTCAAATGATCTACTGAAGGGTATATGTAAAGGAACTAGATCTATGGAGAGATAAGTATTATTTAACTCTTTCATTTGTTGTGGGACAGATTTGTTAATAAATTGCATGCTGTAGGTAGAACTGAGTATCTTCTTCATTTAAATATTTCTAATGATCCATGACCTTGGAAGAACTTAAACATATGACAAAAGCAATACTAGGCAGGTGGTGTTATCACTGTCTGAACAGAATAATTACAAGCGGTCAGTCTCTCACTTTATCTCCTGCGTTGCCTGGAAGCTAAAGAGAAGGAATTCTGCTCTAATAATGTTTTGCCAATTACTGCTATAAATCAACATTCTGGAGTCAAAGTTAACAAATTCCAGAAAGTGAGGTGGGTATAGAATATGACAGAAAGCAAAAGAGAGAAATAGAGGAACAACCGTGATGATAGATTCACATATGGTAGCTCATGCAACTAACCCCATTTTCCCAATCTGTTAATGTAGTATGGAATTTCTTAATAGGTATATCTTAAGAGGTAACTGTGGAATGCAGATATGTTAAAATAATAATATTCATCTGTTAAAATAATTACTCAGTAAGTCTTTATTCTTCTCTAAGCTATAAATGTTTCAGTGCAACTGGCTACCAAGATATAAATACTACAAATAAAGATGTACTATAACAAAAATCTAACAGACAAAATTGTGATTGAACTTGAAACATTTTCAAATAACACTTGTTCAGGTATCCTTGAGAAACACAGGATGTCAACCCTAAGAATTTTGAAATAATTGATAATATTAAAAAAATATTGCAGTTTAAAAAGGTAATTTGATGGGGCCACAGTAGATTTTTTTGGTTGGTTTTAAATTGAGGGGAAGGATATTTTTACTGTAAAAGGGGCTAAAAATTTCAATCTTCTATAAAAATAAATCTGAAATTCTCATGCAATAGGAATCTAGAAACAGGCGTATCAATTTAGAAATGGGGAAATGAAAGCAAATCAGTCTTAGCGCCTTGATTAGAAAACATGCGATAACGCTAAAACTGAAATAGGTATAAATCTAGCATCACTGTAATCCAGAAAAACAGCAAATATTAAGATCAGGATATATTAGACAAAGACAAAACAGAAATATAAATGTTGTAGAGCTCTTAATGTCCAAATTCACAGGGTCAGGTGTACATGACCTTGCATATGTAATTGTAAGAATGAGCCAAGAGTTCCCAGATGGTTTGTAAATTTAAAGAGATATGCATATTCAGGTCAAGAAGCAACAAGATAATGTCCACATTTTTGCAAATTCAAGTCTCTTGAACATATATTATTGAAAAAGGAATAATTATAGGCATTAGGACCAATACTGTGTGGCTCTTTGACTGAGGACTTAAGTAGATGCAACATGACAGTTTACAGTATTTAGCCATGACTTTCATTAACTCAAGAACGTGACTAGTGTTTAATGTCCAGGTGAAACGTTATCCTTCTCTATTACTGGTTTTTTTCATTCATGAAGAAATCAGCTACCGATTCTCCTTTCTCAACTTTCATCCTTCTTTCACAGCATGTTTTTAAACACCCACCATACTTTAAATGGTATCACAAAACAATCCAACCTGATTGAACTACCATCTTTCTTCCCCATCTATTATTTGGGGCGGGGTGGGGGGGGGAGGCAATAGCACTAGAAAATCTTTTCCTAATATTTATGAAATAAGTAATTTTTTGTAATAGATCTAACTATGCATGCTATCAATCGACTACCATCAGTTTCCTAACTGCTTGATTTTTGTTGTTAACTGCCCTTTCACCAGAAGATGGGATTCTTGTTTGTTCCTGCTTTGTGAGGCATTAAAGTGCTAATTGCTTTGGAACTGATTCACAGTTGGGATGAATTTTTTTTTTTTTTTTTTAGAACTTGCAATGACAGCTGCAAACGATGGTTTTTTTGGAAAAGCACTGACAACATTAATCAAACGTTTCATGAATTTCATTGTAACTCTCTTCCTTTGTGAAGCCATACTTTGTTTACACTTGGGATACTTTTTTTATATTTTTGTTAGAAGTATTTGTTGGAAACATTGTCTAGGGAAGAAAAGATATTTATTATCACATTCTACCCACACTATACAGCATCATGACTCACACACAATTAACGAAAAACCACAAATTTAACTCAGTATTGGTTTTCAGAACTCCATGAAACTTCAGTACCTGCTAGTTAAGGTACTAAGGAGCTATACAGTAAACACAGAGCTATAAAATTAATTCCTCAATCCAAGTCACTCAATCGCACAACTTAAATACTTTCCTTATTTTACACATGAAGGAGACCAGTCCGTAATAACTTTAAAAAATGCAAACCAAGTTCAATCAAAATTTAGAATCGTATTCTCATCCCTCAACATAAATTATGGTAAGCCTTACCATATCTTCAGCAAAAGAAGTTGTAAAATATAATTTTGTTATTGACTGCTGTTACCTGTATATCCTTTACAAAGACTCTGCTTTGAAGACATACCAGTAGCCTTACTGATATTCACAGCTTTACAGAAGTTATCTCAAAAGTAGTAGTTTACCTTTAATTTGCTCTTTCTCCTCAAGGTCATCCTCTCTAAATGGGCTATCTAGCAGTGAAAAATACACTCTTATGCCTCCATCATCCACCTGTTTTATTTTCATCTAATAACAATAAATATTTATTGTCAGTGTTTAGTGGAACATTGAAGATTCAAGAGATGTCAGCAAGACCTTGTCATCTTTGGGTTTGGTTTTTTCACTTTCCTAGTACGAAGACACTCTGTACTAACCAGGTTTAATTCTTAGAGTGACACCTTACAATCATAATCTTCTGGACATGAAGGTCTATATGAAGAGTGGACATGAAGGTTTTATGCTAGCAGAAGAAAACAGTATCTTTGCTAGTGCAGAGTACAAATATGTTCAGATTTCACAGTGACCAGACACCTTCTGCATATAATCAAGGACCTGACAAGAGAAATATGTATTTATATTTTGGTTCTATTTCCTATGTTATATTCACATAGAAAATTATTATGTATTTCTCAGTAATACCACATGTTTTATAACAGGGTTCTTGGCAGGGCAAGACCGAACAACAATTATGTAAAAAGACCCTTTTTAAGAACAGTTCATACACAATTACATATTAAATAGAAAGTTTCAAAACCAGCTGGCTGAGACTTTGTTTTGGTTGTATCCAAAGCAAAGGGCAATTTGGCAAATCAAGTGGGCTGTTTAAAACCCATTCATTTTGGGGGAGAAATCCCCAAACAAACCCATGAAACATAAAAAGCTTCTGCATGATTAAAAAAACCCCAGTCAGACTTATTATCCTTGGCAATGATCAGTAACATGTTTTCAGAGACCTCCAACTTTTTATAAATGTTTCTGAGATAACCAGCAATAATGTATACTGCCTCTCCGTTTAAACTTGCTGGACTGGGACCTTAATATTGGTAATATTTATAATACACTTCTCTTCTACAATGAAATTTTATATTTCTCCTCTTATTATACCAGCTAGTGGAAGTATTTTACAGAGGCACAATTATCCTAGGTGTTATTTTAAATTAAGAAATCCTCTTGCAAATATAATGTATACTTCCTGCCCTGTAAACATTTATATATTTAATTTATTTACTGTGGGTGATCCCACTGTATGAATATTTGAATGGCTGCCTCCTTTAAGTCATATGAGCATTATAGTAATAATCAGTGTGCCCAGGTGGCCAAGAAGGCCAACAGCATCCTGGCTTGTATTAGGAATAGTGTGGCCAGCAGGAGTAGGGAAGTGATCGTGCCCCTGTACTTGGCACTGGTGAGGCCGCACCTCGAATACTGTGTTCAGTTTTGGGCCCCTCAGTAAAAGAAGGACACTGAGGTGCTGGAGCGTGTCCAGGGAAGGGCAACGAAGCTGGTGAGGGATCTAGAGAACAAGTCTTATGAGGAGCAGCTGAGGGAACTGGGGTTGTTTAGTCTGGAGAAGAGGAGGCTGAGGGGAGACCTTATCGCTCTCTACACCTACCTGAAAGGAGGTTGTAGTGAAGCGGGTGTTGGACTCTTCTCCCAAGAAACTAGCAATAGGACAAGAGGAAATGGCCTCAAGTTGCAACAGGGGAGGTTTAGGTTGGACATCAGGAAGAATTTCTTTACCTAAAGAGTGGTTAGGCATTGGAACAGGCTGCCCAGAGACGTGGTGGAGTCGTCAACCCTGGAGGCGTTCAAAAAAGGTGTAGACGTGGCACTCCAGGGCCTAGTTTAGGAGTTATGGTGGTGTTAGTTGACGTTTGGACTTGATGATCTTAGAGGTCTTTTCCAACCTTAATGGTTCTATGATTCTATGATTTTATTTTGAGATCTCTGTGGAATTATCTGGAGGACTGAGACAGAAATAACCAGTTGAGACTAATCCTCCAGGTACCAGTGAGCAATAAATTCACATCAAATATTTAGAAATACATATGACTATCACACATTTTTTAACAATTGCTGAATCACACCTTTTTTTTTTAAATTAAAAACTCCAGTTTCAAGAACTCCATATTCACTGAGAATTGTTTAAATTTTATTTTTGAACAGCACTTTAACTTGGGAGACATGTTATTTTAATCACTCATTGTCAACAGTCAACTTTCTGAGCCTTGGACTGGAGGATCACTCTGGAAAAGTACTACTCCAGTAGCAATTATGAATTAGAATATTTGAACTCTCCACTGTTATACCCAGTGTGCTAACAGAAAAAGAATACATATGATTAATCGCCAAGGGGAGATAAAGGCAAGTCCTGCACCCATACCACTTGGTCAGTTTTACCTTTACAGTCTTTTACAGATTACAGCAGCTGTCTTTATTTCATCTGCAAAAGCCATAACCTTTGTTTGGCTGTAGAGCTGATTCATGAGTCTTGGCCAAAGTTTGTGACATTTTGAAGACTCTATCTTGTTTCCCACCAACCTCTCTTGTTTCAGCCTCCAGTGGTTTTGAACCTTTCTATGCAGAGTTCAGAAGGAGACAGAACCAAATTTGAGAAGAGTGAGATCTCCTGTCCACTGAGGCAGCACAGCATCAGCTGTCCCAGATTTGCTCCCTCTGTTCCCTTAGGCAGCTCCCTGGGGAAGATGGCGTTTAACTACGCTCATAAGAGTGAAGTAACCAAAAATTTACTTTTTTTTTTTTTAATTATTAAACATTTGTAGATGGCAGGTCAAGATACCTCCCGCGAAGCCACAGTGCCCGGAGCAGTCTGGCGTCGTGGTCTTTTCCTCAGCAAGTTGGGGGCTGCCTGGCTCTGCGGCTGGGAGGTCGCCCACAGAACAGCACCCCCCCAGCACCACTGCTGGACCTCTGACAGCCCGGAACACCGTTATTTTGAACATGCCAGCAAGATCTCTCTGTGCAATTAGGACTAAGTTGCCAAGACCAACACTGTCTAATAGCACAGAGACTTCACAAACTTAAGTAAATCTAATTAAGCATATGCTTCTTAAGCATTTCTTCAGGGACCCGTTCGGACCTGCCTGTGGCCAGCGCAGCCTCGCCTTGTGCTGGGTAGACCGAGACGGTCCAGTGCCTCCTTAACTCCCCCCCGGGGCGGTCGGAGCGCTCTGCGGGCGGCAGCCGCCGCCTCCCCGTGGGCGGTGGAGCCAGGGGAGAGCAGCGCTGCGGCCTCTCTCAGTACCCCCGCCCCTCTGTCCCTGGGCGAGCGCAGCGCCCTCCCTCCCGACTCCTTCCCTCGAAACCCCTTCTGCTTTGGGGGAGGGGATGAGATCTCTATATGCTTGATCTAGGAACTGAAGCGATTCTGCTTTCCTGGAAAGAAGGGGAGGAGCGGGAAAAGGACAGGGCGGTTTCTTTCACCGGTGCCCCAAGTCTCGTTACTCTCTTCAGATCACGGAAGCGCTCGAGTTCCCTCTGCACGACCACCGCAAAACCAGTTAGTTACGTTTGCTTGTAACTCATCGCAGGATCTCCTGAAGGTGAGGGGGCCTTAGAAAAGCAGAACAAGGTTCAGCTGTCGAAGCTGGGGGAGTCAAGGGGGAGGTAGCGTGTGGGAAGGCTGGGGTCTGCACTGTTTAATGTCTTCTTTAAAACAAATAAATGCTTACATATATAAGCTTCTTACAACAGGCTTCCTCAAGGGTCATGTAAGAGCACTATGTGGTTTCAAGAAGAGAAACAAAAATGAACTAGAAAATGTAGCAAAGGTGTGTGCAGTCCTGAAACAGCAGCTGCAGTCTTAAGCAGAGCTCAGGGTGTCCAGAAATGCAATGAGTAAAAGGTGGGGGGAAAAGCAAACAAAGTTTGTCTGTGCTAGTTAAAAAATAGCTTCTTGGTTGGTTTTTTTTTTCTCCGAGTCACTAGATTTAGCTAATAATACTGTAAAGTTAGATGAGATTATTTTATTCTAAACAATCATAAAATTATTTTAAAATAGTTTTGAGGTACATCAACTTAAACTAAGAATTAAGAAATAGGAATAAACTTTGGAGACACTTTGAACATTTTGAATGGTTGAAGTAATCATGGACTGCTGGAATTTTGTGGAACCCTATACGAGACTGGATTGTAATGGGAGCGAGACACAAACCAAAATGAGAGTATTAGAATACCCTGTTTTAAAATTAAAACAAACGTAGATCAGACTGCAAATTTGCCAGGGATGATGCAATGATAGGTGTCCCTCTGAGAAAATAGACTGATTTGGTCCTAGCTATTATGCAATAGAGGAATTTGGAGATCTCTCCCTTTCCTTTGCCTGTATATTGTTTAATCTGTTGTAAAAAAAAAAAACCTCTGACCTTATTTTATGACCTCTTAATTTGACATTCTTTTAAACCACCATCCAGTATAACGGATCTCAAAACATTCTGTGGTCAAGTTGAACCTAAGGGATTAACTTGACTTGGTAGAATAGCGAACTAATTGAAACAGGTCACAACATTTCCTTGTCCTATTTTTTTCTTTTGTCTCTTTATTTGATGCCTTAACATAAGTTTTGAACAGTTTTCTTTGTTGAAGCTAGTTAGACCATCTAACAGTCTGATTGATCGTGGTCTTCTATACCTGGGCTAATACCTGTTCTTACCTAAGCTCTGGCTTTGGCTAGGCACTGCTTTATCTAGAGGGCAATGTCTCTTTGTAATTGATTAAAGTTAATATATTCATTTTCTCATATACAATGTATGAATGCAAATGATTAAATTAAACATTTCTAGAAGAGCTCTTGAGCCTAAGTTAATCCAAAGTAGTAGATGAAAGTAGAAATTTTTTTTTTTTTTGCATTTTTAGCATCTTTCAGATTTTGACCCCTGTATCTTGGGAATATTTGGAAGAGTTAATTGCATAATTGGTTTCTACATTTTCCCAAGAGATCATATCTAATAATTTCAGAATCTTGTTACAAAAGTTAATTAAAGCATCTCCAGCACATTTTCATTTGCAGTAACACAAGTAAGATTAATAAATTTAAAATGTCTAAGCTACAGTTGAGAAAAAGCATCAATTAACAACTTGTGACAAAAGCCTTATATTTGGCTATTAAATCACCTATTTAAAGCTGTGGAAAATTAACAACAAAACTTGAAAGTAAAACCAAGTAAATAAAAGAGGTGACATAAATTGGAATATGCATAAAGGAGAAGTGAGAAAGACTACTTTCTAAAGTACGCAGCAGTTGCTTATCAATAAGCTTGTGCTGCACCAAAAGGCACTCGGTGCAGCACAAGTCACTTTCTCTGTGGGAGAAACTTTTCAGGCTTCTTGTTTTTTAGTCATTAAGAAGTGAGGGAGCACTTCCATGAACTCTTTGCAGGTAATAGTATATTTACAATTGAACCAAAGGAAAATATGAAAGAAGCACAGCAATTTTGGATGAAAATCGGAAGTTTTGTTACAGTGATAGTTATTTTTTAAGGAGAAAGAATGGGAGAAAGTAGAGATAAGGATTAATTTGTTCTTAAAGGAGCTTCTAATGGTTATTTAGAAGGGAGTTTAGTAGCTTAGAGAAATTGTTGAGAAGCTACCAGTTGGTAGAAATCTAATTCAGTATATTCATATGGTGAATATACTGATGAAAAAAGGGCCATTAGTAATTGGTCAAGCGAAGGCTTTGTAGGCCTTTTCTCACAATATGTCACATGCAGCATTTGTCTTGCATATCTGTGTCAGGCTTTCGCATTTATTAGCAAATTGGTTCCCTACCACGTATTTTCATTTTTTGTATTTACTGAGCAGAATCTATGAGTCTGGCACAGATCAAATAGCGTAACTGGCTTTTTTTATACAACTGAAGTAAGAAGAATAATCTGCGCAGGCGGTTCAAGGCTTGCATGCACTTGTTGAACAAATGTTGCCAGCAAACAGATCCTTTCATATGTAATTACGGAAACACAGTTAAAGACAGGTAGAGGAGGAGACCTCTGGTGGAGGAGAAATACTGAAGAACAGGTTTGTTGCACTGGAAAATTAGGAGATGAAAAACAGTAATGCAGGAGAAGCTGGATATTTTACAAGCTCTAGATATGGCTCATTTTAAAATACAGCTGTAAATCTTAGCTCCCATTAGCATTCCTTGGACTACCATTAAGCTTACCCCATTTTTCTTGCTCTCTTGAAATAGGGCTGCCAAGATTTCTGATCCTGGAAGTCCAGAACAAGTTGAGACATGGAATAAAAAACATGCCTAGGAGACAAATTTGGTTTAGATAATGTTACTATAAGGCTTTATAATTCTGCGACCCAAATATGAATTATCTTAAATTTCTGTGTCAGTATCATATTATTTGCAATTCTTTTTTTCTCAAATGGCAGGTCAGATAGTTTGTTACATGGACAGCTGGCAATTTGATCAGTATGTGGAGAATTGTAACAGAAATAAATGAAAATGTTTGAAGGCACCAGAAGAAATGGCAAAACAAGGGTTAAAAGAATGGCCTGAAATAATAATAATAAAAAAATAATAAGGTCCACTGATTTCAGAATGAAATTTTATATCAAGACCAGAAAGGCTGCTCTCTCTTAAGAGGGTAGTGCTTGTCAGCAGACCCTGCAGTCTACCAAGAGGGGCATGGTAACAAGGTTGCAGAATATGGCACATGCTCTTCCTTGTCCTATTTGCCTACCAGGAAAATAGACCTTCAAACCTACTTTTCAGAGAAACAGAAGAAAGCACACAATGAACGACAATCTGCCTAAAAGGTCTGTTCATAACCTACTGCATTGTTGCTGATTAAGAACTTCAGGGATGCAATAACGACTTAATAGCTGGCATCCCTTGTATTCAGCAATGTACATTAGTGATTCTGGCCAGGCTGCTTGGGCACACATATCTTGGAGCTTGTATGTGAGTGTGAGCGAATGAAATCTATGAGAGAATGAGTTTATAAAATAAACTTTAGATATTTCTGTAAATAAATAATGCTAAGTAAAAACTTGCACTGAATGTTGTTACACAAATTTTTTCTATGAGGAAAACAACCGCAACCCATTAGCAGAAACTTGGAAAGAATAGGCAATGATTCAAAAATGATGCGTTATAACTAAATTTATTATCGAAGTTTTACAAAACATTACCTTTAGAAGCATTAAAATTGCTAGGACTACTGAATGATGGTTTGTTTTAAAAGTATTGTTAAGATTAATTCACACATAGTCATTTTCATCCTTATATCCGAATGGTCACCGCATTCAGATTCTTCAATTAAGATCTTCCCTGTTAAGGTACAAATAAAAACAAGTTCACTGTTTAACTAAGATGAAAGGAGTGTTGTGCAGAATGCCTAATATTTCCAGTCTCCACTACTGCCACACAAATATGTAGTGTGCATTCCCAGTGTTAGAAAGTATCTTGTGGAAAGAAACATAATTCTGTTGAACGATCATGACAACTAGTGGTTGCAAACAAGCTTCCACTCTGTGACTATACTTTTAGAATTTATTACGGACACTTTAACTGATTAGCAAAGCCAGTGGGGTGTAATTGCTTTCATGGAAATAATTCTCTAACTTGTAAAAATAACTAAGCTAGATGTTTATGTAAAAATATCCGTTATTTCTAAATGTAACATTTTTACAAACAAGCATTAGATTTTCTAGGAGCTGTTCTGTAACCTTTGCACATATATTCTGCATATTCTAAGTGTGAAGTAAGTGGGCCTGTAAGTACCCCAAGAATTTTAACCTAGCTGCTGTAGATGCTACGGGATCTGTGCATCCAGACCTGCTGCAGCTGGCGACAGGCATTCCCTCAGCTCGAGAGGGTTTGCAACTGAGCTTTCAGCTACACTAGCTTGAGAACAGCAACTTTATTTAAGACATCACACACCCGGGTACAAACCTGACAATGGTCTTAGAAACAAACGCAAGATGAGGGATACCGAAAGTAAACACTCCGGCAGCACAGCATTGGGGTGGTTTTTTTCCCTTTCTTCTATGTAGAGGAGCTCGAACGAAACCACATAGAAATCGACCGCACAAGATGGCGGCCAGGCTTCCAGCGGCCACGCGGCGCCTGCGCGAGGCCGCTGCGCCAGCAGGGGCCCTCGACGCTGCTTGGCCGTAGGAGAGGGCGGGGTAAGGGGGGGAAGGAAGCTGGCCGGCAGGCCGCCCGCTCCAGAGGAGGAGGAGGAGGTGGTGGTGGTGGTGGTGGTGGTGGTGTTGGGACGGGGAGGAAGAGTCGTGGAAAGTCTCCAAACACGATGGAAACTGAAAAAGAAAAGAGGGGGAAGGTGCTGGAACGAGGAAGGTGAGTGAGAGATGGGGTGACAGCTGAGGGACAGAAGGAGGAGGAGAAATGGAAAGCCCAGGGGGTGAGGGGAGGGGGCTGCTGCAGCAGAGGCAGGGAGGGAGGCTGGAGGTGGCAAGGGCAAGTAGCAGAGGGGAGCTACGCAGAAAGACGGGTTTGCCCCATGGAAGTCACCGTAGCAAAGATGAAGTGTGGAAGGGAAGGGTGCTGCAGGCTCACAGGTGCTGCAGGCTTTCAAATAAGGAGCAAAAATGAGATTTGGGGTGGAATTGCTGAGGTATTAGGTAACCTGGAGTGGGTAGCAAGCGGAGAACCAAACAGGGATAGTTGCGTGAAGGTGGGGAGAGGAGAGTGGGTATCACACCTTAAATTAGCCTGGTGCTACTTGTAACACTGGAGGGTTGCAAGGGTGGAGAGGTGGTAGTACTTCCTTGTGGGAATGAAGAGGTGAGAAAAAGAAAGTTGTTTGAACAAGGTTGGATCAACAAAGGATGTGAGTTAATGGGAGCTAAAAGCCCCTGTTGTTGGTGGGCTGGGAAATTCGACTGAAAACGGGAAGTAAGCAGGAGAATCAAGTATTTGTGTTAGTTCACATATGGGAGGGAATGATACTTTAAAAATTACAGGAAGCTTCCATGTGGATGATGTTGAAGACCTGGGTATGTAAAGGTTGTATGTGTACTGTGTTACTATGTATAGTACTTTACGCCATTTCCTTAGAATGAATTCTGTAGGACTTGAATTTAATTGCGGACCTATAGTAATATTAAAAATACTGCACCATGGCTTTAGAAGAAAGCATTTGCTACATTAAACTTAAAATTGCAATCCTTCAGTGCCCCATGTGTAAAGTGTTTTTTGATGTCAGAAAGGTGTTGCATAACATTTCCTTCAGTTATTTTATAGGCAGCACTAGGTATAAATTCTTGTTTATTACAGGTTCTTTTACTAGTGCATGTCAGGAAAAAGATGTGTGTTTTTTAATTTGGTGTCTTAAAAAGTAGAAGTTGGAATTCTTTATTGAATGAAATACAAGTCTTGTTTGATTTTTTTTTAATATCTTTATATTATTAGTAATGCCGTTTGTTTTTAAAGAAGACTAACTATTTTCTACAACTGTAGTTGCCACATACAACTGTTCAAATACAACTTTCAGGTTTTGAAATCCCGTATTTGTAGGTTAGCAGGTGGTGAAAGGTTTTGTGAGGAGACTATTGCAGCGGATTTTCTCTGTTCTATTACTTTTTTCTGAAGTATTTATAAATGGACAGTGCCAGAAACAGGCAGCTGGGCTTAACTGGCCTTTACTTTGACTTAGCAGTCCTTATGTAACTTTCTAATTTTATTTGCAAATCTAATACAAATGTTTATATACATTTTGAATTTACGTGGCTGTTCAATTTGAGTTAGGTCTAACTAGAACTGGCAAGATAAAGACCATTGTGGTTGGAATAAATAATGGTTGTGTATTTGGTGTACTGAGAAATGATACCTGTTTATGTGATACACAGTCTAATTACTATATGTCTAATAAGCTAGAGTAAGGTTATGAACACTTAAACTTTGTAAGACTACTGTCAGCATGATATATAAGGCAATTTTGATTGTATAGTAATACTCAGGATCCTTCTGACATGAATGGAGTTCAATATACAGTATACTCAAAATTGGTTTTGACTATTAATCCCTTCCTATGACCTTCCCAAAGAACCATTGAACCAAGCTGGTAAAATGTCATTTGCAGACATTTTTCTCTTTAAAATTACACGAGTGATTCTAATTCACTTTTGGACCTGATTCCAGACAAGTGAATTGATCAGACTTTGGAATAATGGTACTTAGTATGTCAGTGTGGCCTTACTTTTCAATCATTCAATCATTTGCTGTCTATAAATGAACAATGAGAATGTATTCTTGCAGCTGGCTGCTTTCTTAAATATGGTAATTATTTTTTTCTTTATTACTGACAATTTATTTTTTTCGTATAATCTCCTTTAATATTTTATGCATCAGTTGCCATGGTCATTAGTCATAGCTGTCAGTACTAGCTCATAATCATCCAAATCTATGATAATTTCATAGAATATGAGAATAATCTAAACAGTAAGAATTCTATTGTCACTTTTACTGAATTTTACTATTGATATCAAGGTTGCAATTCATTACAGGAGGTGCTGTGCTTACTGAGTGTATCTGTAGCTTATTTTGGGCTTGTGTGTCTGTGGCATGATTGTTTGCAATTATGGTGGGCTCAACTTCATAACCATAAGAGCTCACCTCTCGTTATATTTAAAACAATTTATCTAGCATGGTTTGTATCAGAGTAACTTGTCTGTTGTCATGTGTGGTTCCAGGATCTTATGTATGGGTGGGTAAATGTGTTTTTTCTTTATTTTACAACCCCCAACCCCATCCTCCCCCCAGCAAAATTGTCTGAATGTTTTTTCTGTACCACAAAAAAATCTGATGAATGCTACTGATGACAAGCTGTACAATTCATATTCTCCTTGTTTTAAAGACTTTCAGGGTAGAGTTCTTCTCGATACAAAATTATGTATTCCTTCCAGGCATTCTGCTTTATAAAATAAAGACACTTCTTTTCCATAAAATATCTTAATTTTTTTTGTAAAATAAGATATTTTGTATAAGGAATAAACTTTTTGGAGCTACCTTTCCTTGCAATTCCTGGAAAATTAGAACAGAAAAAGCTGATGCTTTACAAATAATGGCTTGTGCATGTTTTTCTACTGTATATAAGATTTTCTTCAGAAACGCTCTTCTTCAGTGTGTATTGCTATTTAAAAAAAAGTGAAAAATCTTGCACTTTATTTTGGTTTTGTAACTAATGGGAGATTTTTTCATTCCTTTTGCTTTGTCCTTTATAGCTCTTACTGATTAAGAACTCTGTGCTGTTCGTATAGTTGTAAAATATATCTAGGAGAATTCATGTTACCACTGTGTCAGTTTAAGTTTTCTGCTTTATAGAAGTATGACATGGCATAAGACAGATCTGGATTAAAGAGGTTAGAAACTCAGCCATGTATTGAATTGAAGTCAACTCAAAAAAACAGACCTAATTGTGCACATGGAAATTACAATCTGTAACCACACTTATGCATAGAGTTTCTTTTCTTTTCCATGTAGTTTCAAAGATTGAATTCATATGTACTTTTTTGTCAACAGAAAGTAGGTTTATATCAAAATTATATACTATGACATACAAAACTCATGGTTGGCTTTTGGTGAGAGGGTGTTCTGAGAAAGTTGAAACTATGCAAGCCGGCAAAGCTACCAAGGGTTGGATCTGAAGCAAGCTGCCAGGGAATCAAGAGGACATTCATGTTGTGCATTCTAAAGCTCATTTTATCATATTAGTAATGCTTCTATAACACGGAAGTGATTGATGTGTAGTTTTGGTCATTAGGAACAACCAACCTGGCATGGGGCGTAGTGCTGCTTAGTTCTTAATAATTGAAATACTTCAGGATTGTTAAAAGATACTATTTTGAGTTGCAGTATTTCTGAGTGGAACTTAAAGTACATTCTCTGAGGCTCCTTGGAAAAGCAAAACAGAACTACATTGCCGACTGTTCTTATACAATATACAATTCATAAGAAAGCAAGCCAGCCATAAATACAGGCATCAATTAATAAAAAGGGAGATGTATGAAATAGGCAGTAGGAGACCCAGAAGCATAAGGGGTTAGAACGTAAGCCACAAAATAAAATACTACAGGTAAGCGTCAGTGTTGGGGAGTAGGATACTGTCAACTTACATTGTAAGTTTCTCTGGTTCCTGTCCCAGTCACAGCTGTCCTTTCTTCTGGGCATTTTTCTGGAATTGGTATTTGACTAGGATTAATTTGTGATACAATAAAAATTACTTGCAATAGAAACTATGGATTTCTTAGACTCTAATTCTTTCTACGCTATTGAGATCTCAAGTTGAACTGGCTTTATGTGGAGTCACGTCAGTGGAAAATATGAAATGATTAAAGATGTTTAGTATTTTCAATACATGACCGTAAGTCATTTTCTCTAAGTCAGAGTGGATATGAATACACTATTAATTCTCCTTNATTTGTATTTAGCTGTTTGGATTAGAAGAATTATAGTAGATGTATTGACAGTAATTACAATGGTCTTGCAGGTAGTTAGCAGGTAGAAAGCATTGAGATATGTAGAGAAATTAAAGTTATTTTTATAGTTGCAGCTCTACAATTAGCTGATATGGTCTTGGCATTTTATGGTGGTGATTCTTTAACTACATGGTAGATGCAAGAGAAACTAACTACTTGCTAACCGTTAATTCTGTCATGTTATATTTTGATAATTTATCATTTGACTTATGTCAGTACTCTGTGTTTAGGACAGTCAGCTACTCAACATTGCTACTTCAGAACTTTTTTCTGTCTCAGTTCTTTGGAAATGGTTAGTCATGTTTTTATTGCAACCAAACTGAATTAGCGCAATTCTCTGTTGGCTGATGGGCTGAAATTTTTTTGCATAAACTCTAGGTTGTTCATAATGTGTTGCTGTAGGCACTTCTGTAAAATCATAATTTAGTTTCAGTGAACTCTGTTCAAAACATTGAAAATCCCTCATTAAAATTTCCTAATTGGTCATTAAAACAGTCCATATTCATATGCTTATAGCCGATTAGTGCTGAAACTGTCATGCTTGATCTATGCCAGATGGATGAGATTTTGGGAATATATGACAGGAAAATACAGACATTTCAAGAATAAAGCAAGCTTAAAAATACAGGTTTGTCTGTATTATGTACACAAGAAACTTGGTAGTTTGGAGCAGAAACATGAAATTTGGTGTTGGTGTCATTTTGAGACCAGGAATGGCTCTTGTTTTAGCAAGAGATAATCTCATCATATCTTGTAACTTTTTATGAGTTATAAGACACAAAACCAGCATTCATACTTACTCTAATTAATTGAATTCTTATTCTGCTTAACCAAAATTCACAGTCCTGGTGTTTTACACCATATAAGCTCGAATTTATTTGCTATTCCAAGTGTTGGCTTTAAGAACCTAGTCTGAATGAAGTGAAGTTCAAGTGAAATATATTTTCCTGTTCACTCCTTGAGCCCCAGTTTCAAGGGGAAATACACTGCGCTGAATGAATTTTTTAAAGCCTTGCTATTTAGTGTGGGAATAGTGCCCTGTATACAAGAATGTGTTATTGCTGTATTGTGGTGGGGAACTGAGGTTGAAGTTACGGCCAAAGAGTGAAATACGTCTGCTAGTGTTTGTGAGCTCTGCTTGGGCCATCTAGAATGGGAGATTTTGGAGAGATGTAGAAAATCTTTGTTTTGGCAGACTTAAGTCA
The DNA here is from genome assembly GCA_013389945.1 of Fregata magnificens. Lineage (NCBI taxonomy): Eukaryota > Metazoa > Chordata > Aves > Suliformes > Fregatidae > Fregata > Fregata magnificens. The sequence goes on along the minus strand of WAAD01010258.1, from coordinate 4,781 downwards.
ACTGGGATTGGAGTAACTGTGTTTTTGGAAACAAGAGAATGTCCTCATGTATTGGCATTTTAGGTTTAGGAAGAAACTTGTGAGCATTTTTTTTTTTTTCTTCTTTTAAAGAAAAATGAAGAAGGTGCAAAGTCAAAGTTAATAGCATCATAGATTATAGTAAAAAATGTGTTGCATAATCTATAATAAAATTGGAAATGAGGCTCCCAATGTCTTAGGTTAAAATAATGTGAATGGTTATGCTTACCAACTTAAGTCACAGACTTTTTTTTAATTTCATTTATACCACCAGATGGCAATCTAACATAAACTATTGATCATTGGTGAAAGAATGAGTTTTGAGCATCTGTTCAGAGATACTGTCCTTTCCTCATTTTGAATTAAGTAGTGTTGAAGTTGCTTGGAAAGTCACTGAATTAGGCCTTACAAACAGTACTGATACTATGCTGTGGATTCTGTGACACTATAATACACTTTATTCTTTCTATATTCATAAAGAATTGTATCAAAGATTGCCTCAACTTTTAAAAACAAAATGAAACTTTGTGCTATATAACAAAGCATTGACACAGGATATGTGTAAAGCCCCAACAAAAGTAATTTTTAAAAGGACAGGAAAAAATGTAGATGAAGCTTGGAAATATGTGTAAATTAATAAAACCATTCTCTCTTTAAATTACTCAAACTAGTAATCTTCTGATGAAGGTTTTCCTCACCTTGACTGTAAATTTTTGTACTGATGTGGAGCGTAAAGAATGCAGAGACATGTCAGTCTTTTAAGCAGCATCTAACTTTTAGCACTTAGGCCTGTAATTATCAGTGGAGAATACCATTTTGACTCCTCACCCAACAGAAACTTAGGTAACTGATATTACCCATGCCTTTGAAAATGCCAGCATGCATGTACTTACCATTAGAAGTTTTGTAAATATCCTCTACTAGGTATTTGATCTGTCTTTGATTGGTGGTGTAAGTCAATTTTCAGAAAGGTAAAATACACACAACAAAAAGTGGTTTAGATTCAGATATTCCTTTGTTACAGCAGGATGATTGCTTAGTTCCTTTTGTAAAATTCGTGTTACTGTTTTATTGCCAGGCTACTGCCACTATAAAAATTCTGAGTTATTATTTGGCGGCAGTAGCAGTGAAGCCTGCCAAAAGCTAGCCTAGAATCTAGAATTCATGTGAAGAGTCAGTCAGCCTGAATCCCTTAGTAAGAGGGAAGAGCTTATGTTGGAAAATAAGCAGGCAGCATGTTTGTGCTGAAAACAGAAAGGAAGTTTTCCTTAAACTTGTTTTGTAGACAAGTTCTTTTGATAGCTTTAAAATACCATAGAGTTTGTCCAGAATGTATTCAGCAGCAGAAGTGCTAAATTATAGATTTACAATTGATTGGCATGAACAGGATATCATAAAATACACAGTGGTCCCAATTCAGATTATTTGACCTGTGTGGCTTTCACAGTGGAATGCTGCACCTTACAATCATCTCCAGTAAAGCAGAGTCACTGTATATATATACACAGTGTGTGGTATGTGATCATTTTGGATTGACATACTGCAGTGACCTGATGTCATTTTCTTTCAATCATAGCTTCAGTAAATTTAAAAAAAAAAAAAAAAAAAAAAAAAAAAAAGAAAAGAAAAAGATTTTTTCCAAGACAAGTTAGTGTTAAGAAATTAGAAATGCAAAGCATTATACTTCGTGTAAATGAGACTTCTGATTAAGTGTGGTTCCATAAACAACCAAATCTCAATCTCAGAACAATGGGGAAGTCCTGGAAAAAACCTAGCTACGTCTTGAGGAGGTGTACATTTCATTATACTGTAGCAGCTGAATATTTTTCTCATTAAACATATAGGCATAATACCAAGCAGAACAAAACTCTAAGGAATAGAAGTGCTATGAAATGGTTTTGCAGTTCACTTGACAATTTTAAAAAGATGAAATCTAACCAAAGTATTACGCTTATTGGGGCAAGAAATTGATTCCTAAAACAATGCATGGGCTACTTTGTAAAGCTGAGTATCAAACAGAGAAAAATAGAGGCACTTACAAAGAGAAAAACAAACCTGCTTGTGAAATTTGACGAGTCAGAGTTTTAGATGTCTTACATGATCTCTGTTACGATGCTAAAGGTATTACCAATATCCTTTTTCCATATGCTTTGTCTTTTGTTTAAAAATGCAAAGTGAGATCCTGGCATGTTGGTGTCTCTTTAAAAAAAATATTGGTAACCTCTGCAGCTGCCTTATTAGAAGCTGCAGACATAGGTATCTATAGCTATCTATATTAACTGATGTCAATATAATATTTTACTCAAGAAGTGTCTCAAAGTTTCATAGGAAGCATTTTGATGGAATAGTCCAATATACGAGGAAAACACTTGAAAAGTTACTTTTTTTATTTTTTTTTCACCTCCCTCTTTCCTTTTGATTCAGATGGATTCATCTCAGCTCTGCGTGGTCAGAACTTGCTGTCTGGAAATCTTACTGCAGTAACTGAAATAAAACTGGACCAGCAGATGTACTGCGTGACATTGATTTCTATTTGTGAAGGAAATAGAGCACTTGTACTTTTTATGAGTCTTATGGCTTGCGCTTATTTTCTCAGGTTTTTAGGTATTTCTTGTTTATAATCTTTCAAAGTAAAGTAGTATGCTTGAAAGGTCCTTTCATATAAGACATTACAGAAAAGCTGTCCTTACATGTGTAGGTTTTTTGCCATGCAATGCATGTATCAAATCCATTCGAAATATAAATGTATGGCTNCTGTCATGTTACCTTTGTCTTGCACGAAGCTATCTTTTTTTCTTGCTCACAGCAACCAACAAAAGCTACAGGATGGGGGAAAGGGAGTGGACGGACTGGCAGGGCCAGCCTGTATGACTGTCAGCTGGAGGCTTCTGAGTTGCTTTTGGCCTGAAATCGCCTGTTGCTGAGTAATGGGATTGTCATTATTTTTTGGACAGAGTTTCTCAGGGTAGTAAGAGGGAGTGAAATAAAACATTTTTCAAAGCATTTTGCCCTTCAAGGAGAGAAACTGTTGGGCATCTCGTGGTTTGGCTTGTGCCTATGTTTACTTTAATTACTGAAAAATCAGAATACTATTATTGGGGAGAGGGGGAGGACAGAGTGCATTGGGTTCCATGTCCAGAGGACAGTTGTGTATAAATGTATTAGCTTGTGGACATAGAGGATCTAGTTTCAGTTTTCACTGTGCTACACTTGTCCTTGTGAGCCGAAGTTATTCTTCTCTTACCCTCATGCCTATGTTTCTCATTTGTAAAACAAAAACATGCTTTTACTGAGAAAAAGACTGTATACATATGGTACTCTGTGAGGTTATATATCGATGTAAATATGGACAGCGCAAAGTTTGGGTAATGCTTCTCGGGGGTGGAATGTATGGGTAGGCTGTGGTTGCAACTGTACCACAAAATTCAAGATTGTATAGTGAATTGGCTGGCTAGAGCCTCCTCGGTGCTCTCTTCTTGTGTTTTCTTGTGTCCTTTCTCTTTTCCTCCCTTCACTTAAGTAAATTTTGTTCTAGAGTTGATCTAATTTTTTTCCTTGCTCGTTTGCTAATACTGAAGTAATAACTAGCAATTTTCATTAATTACAAATTTCTTCAATCTTCATATATTTTAACATAACTGTGTTTTATAGGTTTTGAAGTAAATTTGTACCATCCTCTATACATATGCAGGTGCAGTTCTGATAAGGTTCAAATAAAGACCTTACAGTCCTTAGGATATATGTATAAATACCATTTAAAAGGAGAACACAAATAACTACACATAGTAGGTTCAGATCATTAAGTCATCTTGGAAATCAGATTTGCAGCTGCTTATGCAGAGAAGCAAGAAATTGAAGTTATTGTATGCAAGCTGAAAATATCTGCTGTCAAAATCAGCTTGTCCTGTGATCGTCTGATTTATATCCTTCTGCTGCACGAATCAGTAGATTCAGAGTTGCTGAATTTGATACATTTCAGTGCAAAATTGGGTACCCTGATCTGTGAAAATGGAAGCCCAAGCTCTGCTTTCATTAACACTTCACCATTATTGCTGTTTTGACCAGGCAGTATCGAGGGTGGGGGGGGAATCAATGCCTAGTGATGCATATAATGCTTCCTGCAGTACCTTAACAGGAGGGGTTTTTTACCTCTAGGGTAGAGAGAAAAGGAAAAGAATTGCTTGCTATGAGCTGGAAAAGCAGAGCAGTTGGCTCTGGCAGTGAGGGGGTTGACTGACAGTCTGCAGTGCAGTGGAGTTAGCTGAGCTCCCTATATGGCTGTGGATTAGCTATATGCTAATACTGATAGGAGAAGAGGAGCTGTACAGAGCGCAGTGAGCTGACGGTGGAGGCGATCTGAGTCTCAGCAGAGCTGACTCCTCAAGAGCCATGGCTGAAGGGGGTGAAGGAGGGGAAGATGAAATACAGTTCCTACGAACTGTAAGTATCTGCTTTTTATAGGTCATGTAGTACATGATTTTATGTCTCATGTCTATTCCTTTTCTGTTGTATTAAAAATAAAGTGTTATTTCTGTGCAGGGCTTTGCCAAATGGGAGAATTGATTTAGTCAGTGGAAAAAAATAAAGCAAGAATATGAGCTTTAATAGCATCAGGCAGTCTCAGTGTGTTCTTCCTTGAATCTGTTCAATAGCCAGTTTGGTATAAGGAGACCTATTTCCGCTGTAATCCCCCGTGTTTGAAGCGTCCTCGTCAACTTTGTACTTGGGTTTCTAAATGTAGCATGCCAAATATCTGACCTCTG
>WAAD01010237.1:13137-27191 GCA_013389945.1 Fregata magnificens | reverse complement strand
CGCCTCCCCGCCCCCGGTGAGCGAAAGGCTGCGAGGGCACCAGAGGTTTTCTCAGAAGAAAGGGCTCAAATGAAATCCGAGGAATTAAATGAAATCAAAGGAATTAAGCCAGAAGGGAATTTTGTCTGCAAATTGTGATTGTCAATAATGCCGGACGCAAACGGCTGTCAGCAAAATGAAAATCTGTAGCGGTTTTTTATCTAAATGGGTTGACACTTCGAACGAGTGCTGGTCTATTAATTCCATCAATTTGTTTCAGGAAAAGGGTTCCGTATTATTTAAAGAGGGGCACAATTTACTGTGTACTGCCTCTTTAAAATGCTATATGTAAAGTTTGCTTGCCAGGTCCCTTTTTTTTATGGATACCAGATGTAGGGAAAAAAGCAGTTTATGTTCCAACAAGTCTACAGAGTGGATGTACATTTTCTAGCTGTTAGCAAAACATTTGCTAATTACAATACTTACTCCTTCGTTCTCTTTAAAATGTTGATATCTTGCAGGGTGTGCTTTTTGCTTAAGTGTAACTGAACATTACGATAAGGGTGCTATTTTTCAAAGAAACGGTTTAGTAAATGTTGAAAATTCAGTTAAGTTCACTAAATACCTTAATCGAGATTGGGAAGAGCAAGTTTTGTTTTTGTTTTCCCTATTTGAAAGCTAGAGAAGGTGACATCTGAGTCGTGAACAGTCAACACAAATCCTGCCTAACATTGGTGTTACCGTATAGTATTTTACTCAAATTAACAATCATTTTGGACACCAAAATGATTTTTAAGGAAGTTTGTTGGAGTAATTTTGTCCACGTGGTATATTGCTTCAGTTATTACAAATTTTTGGCTTTGGAGTGGCTGGATAAACAAATAATTTTTAGCTCATTTATCATTCTTGAATAGATGGAACTTTTTTGTTTTATTTAACAAACTCAAGTTCTAAATAAAGCTTCAGACAACTGTCTGATAAGAATTATCCAATGGATTATTTCTGTTCTTCCTATTATACTCTAGGCAGACAGGTCTGTCTTTACCTTTGGTCTAATTGTTTTTTTTTTTTTTTTTGGTCCTATTTACTCTCTCTTCCCTTTTCCATGGTGTAACAACCAGTCTTTCTCCTGTTTCTTCCCCTTGCCAACCCACCCTCTGCCCACATGCATGGGAAGGGGGAAAATTGCCTCACGTATTCTTGTTCTCCCAGCAGGTGAGTGGGAGGTGTTTTATGATACCTTATTCCTCTGTAGTCGGGAAGCCACAGATTTGCCCTACTACCTACACTTATTTAAATCTCTTTTTAATCCAGAAATCTATGTGTACAATTTAGGGAAAAGCTAGTTTTCAAGAAAGTAGGCAAAATGTGTACTTTTGGTCGGGATCTAGTTTGTGTATACTTACTGATTTAGGGTTATGTTTCCCCCTTTTTTCATAAACCTTTGAGAATGACTGGAGTAAAGGGTCATCACAATCTGTTTTATTTCCGTGCAAGCTGCTGATGTGGTGTGAAAGAGATTATAGACAGACCTTTCTCAAGCTTCAGAATGGGGGAAGAAGCACAACTTTCACTGTTCATGGGGGCACAGCTTCTTTTAACAGCCTTTTGCTGTTCAAAGCAGTACTCCATCACCACCTGGAACCCAGCAAAGCCAAAACTCACCCTCTACTCCAGCTCCTGGAGCTCTGTAATCACAACCGCAATCTGCCGTATGCTCCCCGATACCCCCAGCTCACATTTCTCATGCCAGCTACCATCGGTGCCAGCTATCATGTTTTTATTACCACTCACAAGCTACTTGCTCTTTTCCGTTATTGTGAGCAGACCCCAGGGCTTCCGCTTTCCCACAGAGACCGGAGAACGAGGCTGCTTCTCACCAGCTTTCTCTCTCGAGCTCATGGCACTCTTTCCTGTGGGGTGACCCAGCAGCCTTTCCATACTTGCTCTTAAGGCACCTTCCAGGAAAACAAAGTTACTGGTTGAAATCCCCTCTGAAGGAGGCTGGCCAGCATCGCAGGTCCCCCGTTTCCCAGGTGGGATGCTCTAACCATGAGCATCACCCCCACCAATGCTCCTGCTTTTCCTACACTGCACCCTGGGAAGAGGATTTTGCCTCCTGAATAAAGAGAAGTGCTGTGAAGCCTGGCTCAGGACCTTTTTTGGTTGCACTTCTGTTCCTAACACCTCCTGCCGGCCTGCTTTGGGAAACTCACTGTGCAGCATGGTAGCACCCCATCCCTCTGCAGAGAGACTGAGGCTTACAGTAAGCAGAGAGAGACTGTCTCCTAATTTAGACACCAAATTACTCTTTGTAGGATCTCAGAGATGCCTTAGAAGAAGGCTGTAGACTTTACTTCACTGGTAGACTAGTAATGAGTTTGAATTAATGTTTTTAACTCTGATGAGCGTTTCATATAACAGGTAGGAGAAAATTATTCAGGAAAAATGGCTTGTGAGGGGAGGAGAAAGATGTCTCAGTCATCCCAGCTTCTGATGTTAACAAACAACACATAGTTTGTTATAGTGGGTGGTAAATTTCAGCCAAAGCCTCTTCGAGACCAGTTATGTTGTTTTTTGCTACAGATTATATTCAGAATACAGGCTTCTAATTCATGTGCTAAGAATCAGGTTGCTGGGTTTAGATGGCTGCCCTTCATGTCTTGCAAAGTGAAAAATAAGACCCTAGCCTAGGCAGTTTGAACATGATCCAGAAGCAGCTGCTTGTCAGAGAACAACCTGCTTAGATCCTCTCATGGCTCGGAATTCTTAACACTGTCAGCTCTATCCATACCAGCTATAGGTACCGTGTATTATGCACCTAACCAAGTATCAGCTGCATGGGTACTATGCAGAACAGCCTCATCATATGAATTGCACTTGAGGTTCATATGCATGGAATTTGAATTTCAGAATATTTTAATGAATATTAAGATAGAAAATGATTCCTTCTCACAGTATGCTTGCTAATGTGGGCCCAGACTAATGTTAAATGACAAGAGGGATGGTGATTTCAATGGGTTTGTCTTGTTTAGGGGAAGTCGTATTATGCCTGATAGCATTTGAAGTAGGAGACCAAGCTGTAATTACACTTAAGAAGAGTTGTATTTTTCCCCCTAGATGAATAATCTGGAAGAGAAACAAAGTCACAGATGTTGAAGGAATGAGAAAAAAAAAGATTTTGAGTGCTCAGCTGTAACCAAACAGGAGGTGGTATGTTTTTTACTCTAGACTCCAAATGTTACTGCTTTTCCAAAACCTATGTTCCTGATCACTGAGGAAATACATAGTAATACTTTTTTCCTAGAAAGTACTACTAATGTCCTTTTGAAATTATTTTCAACCAGTCATGAACCTGGAATATTTTATTCCACAGCATTCCACAGCAAATGATTTAATTTGAAAACAGCAACCAAAAATCTCCAGGTATGACGATATACAAAGAAGATATTAAAAGAAAAAAAAAAAAAAACCAACCAAAACCAAAACAAAACAAGAAATACCCAAGAAAAAGCATTACAAAGTAATCTTTTCCTACAGTGATTAATTTTTTAATGCAAAAAATGTTCTCACTTGTATAATGAACATGTGTACTTGTGCATGGGTGTGTGCTTGCAGATGTATGCTATAACTGTGACAACTGAGAGATACATATTCAATTATGCCGTGAAAGAAGAAAATAATGTTTCTCAGTTGTTGGCCATTTTAGCCATCTGTATTATAAACTGAAGAATGCGAAATTATCTAGATTATGTTAGATAAGAACAGTCTAGAAGGAAATGTAACTATTTTCCTTGAAAAACTGTGTAGCAAGAAAGATTACGTATGCATGTTTTGTTTGCTTTAAAACTAACTTTTTTATCTTCCAGAAAAATTGTCAGTAAAATGCAGAGGAAATGAGAGCAATCTTTTATAGGTATTAGCAACCTACCCACATTTTCATGGTTCTACAGTAAGACCAGAAAAAATCCTCATGAGAAGGAAGCTTTAAGTTGCTCTAGTAATAAACTGAAAACTTTGAGGAAAGATGTTTTAAATATTTTGAGGAGAGACAAGTATTTTATCGCCAGCTTATTTTTTCATCAATCACTCCAAATTCAATTTGTCAAATCCAAGAGAGATTCCTGGAACTTCAAGAATCTGAACATGATGTAGGTAGAACAGATATATTCTTACCTCCTTTCTTAAGAAGAAACAGTCACTTTGATAATGATCTTCAGGTAGTAAAGTAATTCAAAACCAACATTCACAATTTTAACACAATTTTAAGCCAAGAGTCACAACTTAGCTCTCTATTGAAAGCACAAAGTGAAATGGAAGAAGAAATATACAGCTGCAGCAACAATAACAGGAAACCAGAAGAAAAAAAGGGGTGGGTTCTACCTCTTGATTTGAATATATTCAAGATAAAAGTAAATTTGACCTGCTTTGATAAGTAGTTGCGTGACAGGTGTCCTGCCATTTGGAACTTTTTTTTTCAGGGTATCTAACAGTTAAAACTTGGCTTCTTTAGGTCCTTGGCAATTTCTGGAAATAGCTTCTTGACTATGTAGACCTGGACTGATTTGGGATCCTGAGTAACAGGACTTTTAATTTTGACTTAAAATTGAAGAAACAGCAGTTGGGAAGACCTACAAAATTATCTTTTTGGTGCAATCCCAGTTTTCCTATGGCCCCAGGACAGCAGAACCATGCAGACTCTCCAGGGACTATGGACATTAGTGTTTCACTTCACAAACAGCTCTCCTGCTTTTTCTCTCCCGTTTTCAGTAAAATTAAAATTTTCAAAAGTTTAGTGTTACTCATCTTAGGAATGAAATAAAATATTAGGAAAATAGATTATTTTCCAAACCAGGAAATATGTTCTACTTAAGATTGGGATCTTTATAGTTTCCCTGAGGATTTCCAGTTCTATTAGGAAGGGTAACTGCTACTGCAGCTGTATTAAAGGATGGCAGCTATGTCCAAACTATAACACTCCTTAAGTTTAAAGGTTGATTTTGATTTTGCTCTTTTCTCTCAGGCAAAAAATGTTTTTGAAGAACATACAGGAAGTGTATAGGACAAGAAAGATCTATATCTCCCACTCTATTATGGGTAGGTTCAATTTTTTTTTAGATTGCATGTTTGCTCTAAGCTGTGCATGCTATGCATGTATGTAGGAATGTGTAAAATATTAATACACTTCAGAGTTTTGGCATAAAGAAGCATATATTCTGGGATCTATGTGAAACAAAGAAACAAAAAAATGGATACCAGAGTGCTTCATTTCCTCACATATGTTTGTATAAATTGCTCAGACACCCAGAACCGTAATCATGAAGGACCGTGTCTCTCCACACCTGCAGTGTGCAACACGAGTAGTTCCTTCTGGTATGTCCTGATGCCAACCCTGGCCAAAAAGGAATAAGGACAGAAGCTACTGAAGTCTGGTCACCGACACTTGCCCAGCAAAGGGAATCTGGCTGCTGGATAACAATCTGGGATAGCTTTTGTACTAAGGTTAATTTTCTACGAAATTTACAGGCTAGTATTCTTTGGTGTTCTTGGCTACCTTAACACTAACAGGAATACTAATTATTTAATTTACCATACTACTTACTGAGTTTTCCTTGAAAATAGGGCCAGATACTGTAGCTATGGACAAAGAAGCTTTGATTAAATTAAAGTGTTACAAGTGGCAAATTAGATTTTCCTTAAGGACTCAAGAGCTTCCATGAAGTGTTAAAACTTCATTGCAAGTAAGGTGGTAACTGACATTTCTGGTATGGTCTCTTTTAATCTGTATTTTTTTTTTCTTTCCTCCCTGTCATGGACATGGTAATTTAGTCCCATGCTCTCTTTCACTCAAGATGACCTCTGTCACCTGCAGTTCTTCTTGTGATGCACACAAATGTCAGCTATCTTGGAAGCAACAATAAGGATGAGCTCAGTTCTAGTACTGAAACCAGCTCTTCATTGTTCATTTAAAACTGCAATTAAAATAACATAGTGCTAAATAAAACACCAATAAAATATAAGCAGTAATTTTAAATATATTTCTCTATCTAGAAGATATTTCTATTTTGTCCTTTCTTGTTGACTATGGAATTTAGAGGATTTTTTCTGAAGCGATCAATACTCATGCTTGTAATGATAACAGGTGGCAAAATAGTAATAGCTGGAAAATGGGCAATACTTCAGTGTTATGACGAGTGATATGGTTTTATGTAGACTTTGAGGTTTTTGTTTTGTTCTGTTTTAAACTTGATTGTAGTGACAGAAGAAGTGGCAGGATTTCTCCTGTGTGCCTTCACTAGAGCAGATACTTTTGCAGTGTCTTCAGATGAACTGAAACGAGGTTTAAGATAAAACTGACACTTTTTTCCCTGCTTCAGAGGAGAAGGAAATTGGTTTTATACTACGAAAAATGGCTACTACAGTCAACTGTTTCAAATAAGTTTGAAGCAGGCTGTCCCTAATTACAGATGCACAGTGAGGGCAGCAGTGCAGGTAGCATTTTACAGCAAATATAGTCCCGGAGGAAGAGTGACAGTGCAAAGAGAAGGTGGCAAACGCAACATGAGAAAGATACAGAAAAGAAGCCAAAGAACAAAATAGAGGTTGCCATGAAGCACTTTGAAGAAAATTATGCAGGGACAGCAAGAAGAGGAAGATTGCTTGTAGTGACATACAGGACTATGAGGGAATAAGACCTCATGAGTTACTTGGGAGTCTTGGGAAGAAAGTTTTTGTTAGAAAAACACTTGAAGTTCTTGGCTGTCACTTCTTTCACTGGCACCCTATATGATAGTCAGTTATTCATTATCAAATGGCTAATTACTATTCTATTTTGCATTGAATTAAAAAAAAAAAAAAAAAAAAACACATTACCTCTATGCTAATCTAGATTTGGTATGACAAAAGAAGAAATACATGGACTATAATGAGTTTGCTTATTTTTACATATATAAAGCATGCTAGCTCTCTTATTCTTTCAAATCACTAAAATAACTGATGAGGAAGTAAGAGATGCCTTTGGAGACCTTGTGTAATGATACAGGCTTAGAGATGAGGTTGGAACAAGGTGAAGGAACTTACATTGCACTTATTCTCAGTGTGCTACAGTCACACGCTATATACCTATATACATCTTTACTTTCAGGAACATACAAGTTGCCTGTGTACCAGTTTTTCAAAACCTGTGCTTATCCTCATCTTTTTCCATATGTGTTGCTTGCCTGTAGGCAGGATTTTCAGAATTAATTCTCTATCTACTAATTCTCTATCTCTTCTGGTTAGATCCTGTCACAGCATCTCAGTTTCAGTATTGAACAACCACGTCACTACAGCCAAAATTCACTTCTGAAAAATTTGCTTTTGACTATAAGAATATGCTGTGTAAGCAGTGATTACTTAAACCTGGCAAAGCGATGCTTTTAATGGCTGTGGTTTTGTTTTTATGAAACACCAGTGGTACTAAATTTATGGATATTACCAAGACTGGACAATCTTTGATCTTAGATTCACTCAGCATTGGAATGTAAACCATGTATTTTCTTCATGTTTCTCTTCATGTGTACAAATTACAGCGATCCAAACAAATCCTGTGTTGTTTTTAATAAGTTTCAGTGGATTGATGGCATGTACAGTAAGAGCTGATTGTACATCACCCCTGACTTCCTAACATCCTTCTGGATGTCCCTAGAAAAATTGCATGGTTGGAAGTGCTTTCCAGCAGGCATCCTGGTCTGAAGGGTGGAGGATCAGGACTGCAGAGCACATCATGACTGCACTTCCCTTCACTTTAGAGATAGCTGTAAGTTCTATATGGTAATAACAATACAGGAATAAATAAAATGTGCATACAATATATATTTTCTAAACAAGGTGATAATATTATGGAAAATCATAAAGAATCACAAAATGTGGCAATTCCAGCATTTTCAAAACTGCTGTTAGGGCATGTTTAAGCTAGCTCCTAGCAATGCCAAAGCACATGTAGGCAATATAACAAACCAATATCAACCATTTATAAAAGTGCACTTTCTTGTCCTCTTGTTTAGGTGGGTACTGTGTTTGTTCATGTCTATAGAACTGTAACAGAAGCTGTATCTAATATATCTAAATATACACAAAATCTAACAATTAGAATAAACTATTTCAGATAAATTGTGCCTTTTGTTATTCTCATAGACTGCCTGTTCATATTAAAATTTGTATTAATCACCAGCCAGTAAGTCTCTGCATATTGTCTAAAAAATAGTTTTCCAGTTCTGTTTGTCTTCTTCTTTCTGAGATTTTCTTGAAGTATATTATTTACTGTCTTCTGTCTTAAACTGAATTACTTTATTACTTATTTTAGTAATAATACAAGAAATCAGTAAAAATTTAGACTATTTGCTTTAATTTTTTTTCTTCCCTCCCGCTTTTTCAGCTAACTATACTACTAGCGACAATTTTTGTTCACTGAAAACTCCCATTAAATGTCATTTTTTGAGATATCTTTAGACAATTAAACATAAAACTTGATTTTACCTGACTTTTAATTAAAAATAAAAACAGAATACAATTAGATCCTTATGACTAAAATATTTTCTATTACTAACATTAATATTTAGTAAAAACAGATGCTGACAAACTTCCTGAAGTCTCTGTTACAGGTATTATTGTTATATCATTACCTAAGTTACTACAGATTATCTTATAAAAAGAACAGCTTTAGGAAAAGTGAACAAAATATAACTGGAATAATTTAGTTTCCAGAGGCCATCCAAATGCAATAGTCATGTCAACAAAGGAAAGTTTTTCTTTTCCTTTATTTTAATAAAGTCTAAGTGTATTAATTGAAAAAACATTCAGTTAGTCTCTTGCTAAACTACCCAGATCCACACTTCTTTGCGGCCTGGTTTTTAATTTTGGAAGTCAAATAACTTCAAATGCAAGGAAACAATACATAAAAGACATCAGTTCTTATCACTTTGTGTTTTTCAGGAGCAAAATGACCTCTGACTAAACTCCTTGCTGTGAATGCATGATTTGCTTTATTTCCTGACAAAATGTAAAACTATATGTTTGTATTGCTTTGCCTCAGTGAAAAAGAATTTAATAAATTTCTAAAGTATGCCTCAGAAGGAAACCAGAAGTGGAGATTAGTGAGCTCTCCATCTCCTCTGAGAGAGATGCTAAGACAATAATAAAAAGCAGTGGAGGTTGAAGTTTCCCCCACTGTCTGCACTTGTTATCAATATATATATTTTTCCCTTCTTGAAGTGGCAGAATATCAACTATGCATATTCATATCACAGAATCACAGAATGCTTCAGGTTGGAAGGGACCTCTGTAGGTCATCTGGTCCAACCCCTCCCTGTTCAAGCAGGGTCACCTAGAGCGGATTGCCCAGGACCACGTCCAGACAGATTTTGAATATCTCCAAGGAGCAAGACTTTACAGCCTCTCTGGGCAACAAGTGCCAGTGCTCAGTCACCCTCACAGTGAAAAAGTGTTTCCTGATGTGCAGAGGGAACCTCTTGTGTTTCAGTTTGTGCCCATTGCCTCTTGACCTGTCACTGGGCACCACTGGAAAGAGCCTGGCTCCCTCCTCTGTGCACCCTCCCTTCGGGTATTTGTACACATTGATAAGATCCCCCTGAGCCTTCTCTTCTCCAGACCAAATGGTTCCAGCTCAGTCAGCCTTTCCTCATAGGAGAGATGCACCAATCCCTTCATCATCAGCTTCATGGCCCTTTGCTGGACTCTGTCCGATATGCCCATGTCTCTCTTGTACTGGGGAGCCCAGACTTGTACCCAGCACTCCAGGTGTGACCTCACCTGTGCTGCGTGGAGGGAAAGGATCACCTCCCTCAACCTGCCAGCAACACTCCTCCTAATGCAGTCCAGGATACCATTAACCCTCTTTGCCACAGGGGTACATTGTTGGCTCATGTTCAACTTGGTGTCCACCAGGACCTCCAGGTCCTTTTCTGCCAAGCTGCTTTCCAGCTGGTTGGGCCCCAGCATGTACTGGTGCATGGGGTTGTTCCTCCCCAGGTGCAGGACTTTGCACTTCCCCTTGTGGAACCTCATGAGGTTAAATGCTAGTGTCTGCATTTTCTTTTTTTTATTTATATGGAAGCAATTCAAATTCTTGCTTCTTTGAGATAGTTAATACTCGTATTTTTTGCCACGTTTTTGAAAAAGTAAGATCACTGCTTTGCACATACAGATCAGCCTGTATTTAACTGCACTTTAGGAATCTGAGATAAAGAGAACTTGCAATGGAATTTGCTACATGTGAGTTAGGTTGCAGTAATTGACCTCATACTGGTTCAGGGGTTTTTACACTTAATTTGCTATTTTCCTAACATGCTCTGTTATACTTGAACGTATTTTTCCATCATTTAAAACAATAACTGGAAACCCTTAATATAAAGGAATTGTAAATGAAACAGAATAATTCTTTTACCATTAGTTCATATCTAAATATACTTAAGGTAGTCACATTTAGGATCAAGAACAACTGTTGAAAATAGAGGTCCTGATTCAGCAAAATACTTAAATACATAGTTTAGTTTTGAGGCCTTGCTAGTCCAAATGAATTCAGTGTGTAAACTGCTTCAGTACTATATACTGTATATTTCTATTATGTGTTACATGAGAGTCAGAACTCATACCTAATACCTTCATTTATTTGTATTAGGCTTGTATATCCCATTTATTTCCAGGTACAATCAACTATGTAGCTACACAGCTATCCTGCAGTGCACCTCACTTATTTCCATTCATCTAATCAGTAAGTTCAGTATTTTTGGTGCCACTGTCTGAAAAGAGTGCTACTTAGCCTTAATTAGAAACACAGTTACAGGTTTTGGCTGCACAAAGTGAATTATTTAGAAACCCTTTTCTTCTATGTGTTGCAACAGACCGAAAATTCTGATAACATTTATTTGGCTGATATGTGTATACACGATTGGGTCACATACGGTATTCAACATATGCATGCATATGTGTTATTGCATGTTTTGTGCTTATGCATGTACGTCCAGCTGATTTTGTGAATATGGCACATCACTTTGCCTAGAAAACAGAATATATGTTTTTCACAGTAAAGCATAGGAATTATAAATAACACCTAAACCCTCATATTTTTTTTGCAGCAACATACTTTTTTTCCTCTAGATGGCAATATATTGCAAGAAATATTGTCAATCTCTTTGCAGTACTTTTAAACATTGAATTTGACAGTCTCCAGAAGGTATTTAAAGTGAAATCACTCTTTCTTTTTGCTTGAATTTTTTTTTGAGGGTTGATAAGTGTAACACAATTAATAATGAAGAAACTAGGTGTAAAATTAAAAGAAGTAAATGAGTTAAATAAAACCATCAGTTATAGTACATGCAATACTTAAATACTCACCTATAACCAGTGGTCACATGGGCTTTTATATCAAGGTAACCTGTATAAGTATTTCGCAAGTGTATTAGTATTTTTCACACATAGTACTGTAAGAAATGGGGCTTTTACATTTCCATATCAAGACTTCAAAATTCCATATTGACTCATTAAATATTCTGTTTTGATCAGTAATTAAAATACAATATAACAAAAATAATATTCCAAAACTGTGATTAACACTGATATGGAGAATGATGTACAGTATATTAGAGGTAGCAATGTTGTTGTAGATGTGACGATTAAAGAATATAGCAAGAACTAATCTGCCAGGAGAGGTAGTATCTTTCTTATACCAGCTGATATAAGCAGGGTATTAAAATAGATGTGTTTCCAGGCTTCTCAGTCAAAAATAGTAATACTGTATTTTCCCCTTGTCCATACATTTTAATCCTGGTTATTCTTTTTCTGTTCTAGCACACTATAATAAAAAGATAGACTGTATTGTCTTGAAAACATTAAATAGAAACTCAGAGGTTTCGTGATAGCAATGCACCAGCATATAGAAATCTGGAGCTTATATATTTATATGTATGCTTTTAGAAAATACTGTGTGCACCTACTGAAAAATAAAGGAACTGACATACTATTTGAATTCAACTATACTAACCCACTTGAGATATCCATTTTTCTATAAAGGAGTTTGTTTGATTTTTTTTCTTTATAAAAAGAAAAATAAATACCAATACTTTATTGGAAGATTTTCACCTTCACTCTTTTCAGAAGAATCTGACAGAGCAGTAAATCAGCCCAGAAGGTTTATTCATGGTTTATCTTCCCCTGAAACTTCTGGTATGGATTCCTGAGGAATTATTCAAAAGAAATGTTTTTATACCTCACTTTTGTTAAGTGAAGAGATGATCTGGTGGCGTCATCATGAGGACACTGAGGATAAGCTCCGCAGCTGGGGAGGTCAACCAGCTGTGAAGTATGGCCGTAAGATAGAATGGGAGGGGGCAGGGAAAGGTGGCTGAAATGGCAGTTTTACGGCAACGTGTCTGCAAATTTATGTAAGTTAGTCATATACTTTGCCTCAGGAAAATTGTAAGGGTTTAGGGCTAGATTTCTCATCACTGTATGTCTGCGCTCTTGAAAAGGATGTGTCTAAAAACCTTGTGTTGAACTGGTATTGTTTGCCTTTTGGATCTGATTAGAAGGAATGGGTAGTACCCGAGGCTAATAAATATGGAAAGAGAAGGCACAGATCAAGATGGCCGGGCATTGGTGGATACTGATAGTGGAAAAGCTGTGGGCATTTCCTTTGAGATGGCGAAAGAATGAAGAGGACCTGACTGTTGACTCTACAGATTTTAAGGTGACACAAGCAAGGAAAATAATAGAAAAAATGGTACCTGATTTCACTGTAGCAAACAGATAAAGGCTGCAGATATATGAGAGTTAAGAGTGCAGCAGAGGAGTTTGCTAGCTGATTTCTTCGAGATAAAACCTGAAGGTTAAAAGACTAACAGAGGAGCTGAGCTGTTCAGGGTAAAGCATAAATAGCATAGGGAGAGCTATACATCTTTCTGTGGACAAGGTGAAGCAGGGAAGTTAGTGCAGGAAGAAGGGAAAAAGGCGGAACACCAGGGTCCCTCTCAGCTAGCTAGAATGCAAAACCCCCTTTGAATGGTAGCAGTTTTGGAAACTGTTGAATATAATAAGTTGCTGTGGTGTACTCAGACTTCTGGAGCCTGTTTGTGGCGTCCAGCCACAATGTACTGCAAGTGCAAGCAACACTGGAGCTGAGCTCTGTGGTGAAATTCTTGATATGCTATTGAAAGAGACAGGGTGTGACATTGCTGCAGTGGTGCATCTTCTGCAGAAGGTGTTGGTGTTTGGTCAGCAATCTGAATATGCTTCATACAATACTTCTCCTTTCTTAAACTCCTTAAAACTCTAGTGTAATGCATTAGCAATACCATACTTGCCATTAGGAGTTAATGCTATGCTCTCGCTGCTGCTAGTAGGAAGTAAACCTCAAAGTGACCCTTAATAAAATCTTGCACTTGATGGTGAAGAAAGATGCACATTTAAGGCAGAGCAATGAAGCCCTTTGTATGAACCTACAAGGCTGTAATAGTACAGGTATGTCATACACATGGCCTCTGTGCTGTAGCATACATCTGGAAGATATTTCTCATGGTATAAATTTATTGGAGGGCAAGTTTGATGGTAAAAAGGACTAGGATAAAGGAAATGTCCAACCCCTGGTCTAGAATAGAGAGATGTAACTACCAGACGCCTGTTCTTCCCACTGCTCATTTCTTACTGCCATGACTCAAGAGACTCCTTGCTTCAGGACTTAGGGTGGTACAAATACCCAGGTGTGGTGCAGCTTTTACTATACAGCCTTTCTTTGTTTGTAGCCTAAGGGAAATGTATTTGGAAACCTGCTGTGCTTTGGTGATCTCCAGCTGCTGGATCAGACCTGTAGGATAACTTGCAAATCTCAGGATTCTCCTATCAGTACTGAAACCTCGTCACCTTTCTGTCTCTGGAATTAGTGAGCTGTGTAACAAAAGCATCAAACTCTCTTTGCCACCACCATCTTTGGCACTTATATCTCTTAGAGAGATTAGGTCAGGGAATTATTATGCCAAAGTGTTAATCAGTAATTATAAAAATATATATTATTTAAAATTTAA
>WAAD01010237.1:1913-13102 GCA_013389945.1 Fregata magnificens | reverse complement strand
GGCTAAACTAGATTTCTAAGAGGTAGTCATCCATTGTCGAAACTGTCTACCTCAGACTTCTTTGATCGTTACTATGAAAAACTGGGAAGATCCAAAAAGTAATTAATTTCATCCTAAATTAAGCATTTAGGACAGGTTTGACCAGAAAATGACCATTTCTCTCCATTGACTAATTTTAGGCACTAAATTTCGGTGAAGTGAATCTCACTCAATGTCTGCTCTGAACAGCCTAGTCTGACTATGTGTTGTTAAAAAAACTGTAACTGCCCTAAGATCTATACATATTAGGACTTTTATTACAACTGTAATGAAGCTACAGCAGAGTTACAGCAGTTTAAATTGAGAGCTGGCTTGCAATGCTGTTATAATGTTGGCAGCATTACATAAAGTCACCCTATTTTACTTGGAATAGTATTAGTTTGTAATATATGCTTGCTAACCTGTTATAAATTGGGGTTTGCACTAAGGCAACTGAATTTGTTAGATATTTTCATATGCAAATTTCTCTAATGAAGACAGATCCTTAGATGCTGTGAAAATAATACCCCACTGCCTTGAAGCTTTTAAACTCATTTCCATCTGTGCTAAGTTTGAATGTAAAATGCTGTAAAACAGCAGTATCTACTTAGCACTTGTTTTGAAGAGGGGTAGTAAATGAGATAAAGGGCAAGGAAGATAACAACAGTGATATTACCTTGCTGCAAAAGGTTGTACAAAGTTGAATTAATTAATTAAAGAATTGGTTCTTTACTCCCTATTCAGAGGAGAAACTACTTCTATGAACTATTCCTTAAGAAATCCAATCTTTTATGTTAGTGCTAGAATAGTTATCATACAGTTATTCACTGAGAAACTTATCTTTTTTCCCATTGAAAAAATCCTTCCTGAACATTTCATCCCATAGAATCCCTTTCAAGAACTGTTTTTTCTTGTGTCACCTCTGACATAACAGGGAATGCATAATTCTTGAAATTCACAATGTCTTATCTATAATTTTAAAGATCTCATTTAGTATCTATACATATTTAGGGACCAGCTGAAGTTTCTAGAAAGTATGGAACATCTTTGACTCATTTAAAAAGTAAGGTAGATGCCAGAGCATTATGTGCAATACTAGGATACAGTTGAAATCACAGGAATTAGCAAAATTCCATATAGCTTTTGAGGAGCAGATGCTCTTCGAGGAGCATCATCATCAAGAAGGTGGCTGCTGTTAGTATTGTGACCCATACCAATATTCATCTGTGAATTCAAACCAATGCTTAAAATCCTAGACAGCTTTCTGCAGTACCAGGTTGGAAAAGGTCTTTCCTTCTGTACTTTACATATAGGCCTATTTGACCTGGTCACTGAACTTAGAAGGGAGTCTTTATGAAATCCTGAGTCTAGAATAACAATGTTCACAGCTGAGCTGTTTCAGATGATACCAGCTTCTGAGCCAGAGGATTACATACAGTTGTCCCCACCCAGCAAAGTATATAAGGTACAGAATGGCCCAATTTATGCCGAGTATGTGTACTCTGGATGCTTAAATCTGAAGTTTGCTTGTGCAAGTATTAGAATGAACTGTGAATGCTTTCTTCTTTAAGATATTTAATGAGAAAATGATGGTTAGCCTTTCTGCCCTAAAAGCGCTGTCTGTCCTCCCCCACCTGCACCACAATTTCCACCACTTTGCTTTTGCTGGTACTAGTGTTTGCAAGACCATTACCGAATCAGGGAGCTACTCTGGCAGAGACATGGCACCACACAGAAACAGTTTGTTGTTGGCCCCAGCACTGTCAGTTCCCAGAGCTGTCTCGATGCCTGAATCCTTGTGTATGCACAAGGAAGACAATGGGAATGAGGGAAGGATGACCTTCTCATCAGCAAAGTCAATTTAGTTTAGATTAAAGTAACTGTGTCTTTAGTCTGCACCAGCATAGTTCAAAGTTTCACATAGTCAGTGTGGTGTTCTCATCATATTACTAAAACTCCCTGTGGAAAAAAAGTGTTAAAACTTTCAGAATAATGTCCTTTTGCACATTTAAAAGGAAGATAAATCAGTCAAGCATTCTGACAATATACTTCTAATTTAATTAAAAAAAAACAAACCCAGTGGGTCAGACAGCAACCTCTTCCTCTGTTTTCCCATTTGGGCTTCCGTCTGTCTACTGATATTGATTAGTACTCAGCTCTTACTTTTCTAGGGTAATTATATGACAGATCATTAGGACTGCCTTGAAGGAGTGATGGAAAATGTTATAACTTCAGATATTTTTTAAGACACCATTTGCCAAGGGGTTCTGTTTCCAGTAGTAAGAGCCAGATAATAAGATACAAATTATTCTAACATCAGACAGAGACAGTAAATAAAATGTATTGGAATAGTTCAATTTGTTTTCATTGAGTTGCTATCAATTGCTGCTTTCTTGCTTAATGGAGGGGAAAAAAATCTGTTATTTCTAAGTCACATATTTTAGAAGTCAGAATACTTGAATATGTTTCTTTAAGTTTTTTATAATCATCTGGGCCTGAATTTCTCAGCTGTAAAATGGGAATAAATTTTCACAGAGGTATAAAGAGACATAATTAACTAATATTTAGGAAATACTTTGAAATCCAGAGATGGAAAATTTTTCACGTTAGTGCTACATGGATAGTGTTCCAAAGAGCTGAGTATGTTACTCAGATAATATTCTGCCAAAATATTCTGCCAAATATGTAAGTATCAATCAATCTATAAAAGTGAAAACAAATTCAGAATTGCTAAAACTCTGTACATCATGGAAACTAATTAAATTAACAGAAAATGGAATGGTGTGCTCCTGATACGGAACAGAAACTACCTGACGTGATTATTATGAAGGAAACTTCATCTTCCATATGTTGAGAATGGATTTTTCTTTTAGGAGACAGTAAAGAAGTTACTTTATTTACAGAACAGACCATCATTGGACAAGATTTGAACACATAATTGTAAAACAAGAGTTTTGCTTTGATTAGCAAAGGAAGAAGCAAAGATGCATTTTGTCTCTAACAGTGCTTAAATACAGATTGACTTAGCTAAATTTAAAAGAAGTGCCTAATTGAGAGTGTAATTGTTCAAATCACCATGAATACCCAATTAAGAGAAGTAAATGTCTCTCAGGACAAGAGTAATTTTAAATGGGTTGAATCACCCTTTAAATCTGCCTGTTTCTCTCTATTTAGTGTATAGGGAACTTGTATTCCTTCTGTGTTTGACTGTACTCCTAACAGGCTGCCTCAGTTGCTAAATCTATGTCATGAAAGGTATCACCTATTAAAGGAGAAGAAAGCAGTGCTAGCAACAAGTCCAGCTATTCTACCTGCTTTTAAGAGGCAAAAAATGAGGAAAACAAAATACAGAGTGTAAAACAACAACAACAAAAACCCAAGACAAATGTTGGCTTCCTAGTTATTGAGATCTATTTTATTTTTATAGTGTTGTCCTGTTCATGACAAGGTAAATCAGTAAAAATGTTAAAAGAACCAAACACAGTATAAGCAATGGGTGAAATGCTGTGCCAAAATTGTATTTGCGTATCATTTTATACTTAATGGCATAACACCACACAGCTCAAAAGCACACAGATGAGCCCTCGGTTTGTCAGGAGTTCAGGGAACAAAAAAGCAGCCTGCAGCTAGCTTTCTCCACCTATGTCTGGCATAAACACATTACCTAAATGCTGTGTTTTTTTGCTAAATAGAAAGAACGAAACAGTGAAATTTTAGCATCAAGCAAGAGCTAAAGCTGGCAGAAGAAGAAAAACAATAGCATTCAAAGAAAATAACAACAACAAGGGGGGAGTAATATGGTCCAAAAATGAATAAAAGACAAGGGACCACATCCAAAACCAGAATAGGTTATAAAACATGGTCAGAGATAAAATATTCCCAGTGGAAGTAAATGGGAGAGGCACTATATCTCATATTGTGGCCAAGTAGAGAATTCTGCAAATCATCCTTTATACTACCACCAAATACCACTTTGTGTCTTCAGTGTTATCCCATTTTTGGAATTGTATATTTACTTCCATGCTTTTTTGGGGGTACTATTTTAATCTTTTTAATGCCTTTGTCGTTGTTGTTGTTGGTGGGTTGTTATCAAAAAAGATTTGTAACATATGCCTACTGTTGGCCTCATCAGTTGAAGCACAGCAGATTTTGGATATGTTAACGTGCACTGAATGAGGTGTGTGAGTGAAGCCTTTGCCCTTCATTTAAGAGTTTTAATTTTAAGGGCCTTTTAAGATCCTTCATAATTACCTCCCCAGAATAAAACAGAGAGAGCCCACAGCTCAAACATACCTGCATGTCAGCACCCAGAACGGACACAAATGTGAGGTTATCTCACAGAAATGTAAATAAAGTAGGTGTAGAGATTGTGAATATTGTTCCAGTGAAAAGCTGCACATGTACAGATACAGATCAACAAAATGGCTAATGTAGTATCCAACTGCCACCAAACTGGCATGGTTCTACTCCTCCTACCCCCATCCCTGTGGTCCCCCTCTGCATCCACTCTAGTACTTATCAGATATGCTGAACAGATTGTTTGATAAATTAACAGAAAGTTGACATGATAAAGAAGAGAGTAGTTTTCAGCTCCTTTAGAGGCTGAAACCAGCCAACAGGGCACTTCCAGGAAGAGCCAGAGACATGGCAAAAGAGGGACGTGAGCTGCACCGTTGGGTATGCAGGCAGAAGCCAAGGAGAAGGGCTGGGTATCCACAGCCACCTCCCATAGCAACAACTGGCTCATATCTGTCACTGAATTGTGCCCTTAGGGAGAGAAAAACCCCAAGAGCACAAAAGAAGGAAGTAACAAAGCATGACATAAACTCCCTGATAATGTGTCTGCCATTGAGGAAAAGCTAAAGAAAGAGAGTGTTTATATTGAATGCTAATAGTTCCAAGTTTCCAACTCTAGGGAGGAAGACTTTGTACATCCTTTATAAGAAAAAAATAGGATTACACCAAAGAAGTGACTGATTCTACCATCAGTTTCTTTTCTGAATGGAAACAGTTTATGTTTTGTGAATTTTTTCTACTTATTTAGCTCACAGAAGGGATAACAAAAGTGTCACTGATTGGACTTCTTTTAAAAAAATAGACCTGGAAGCAAGTTCTGCTGAACCAAAATGGATAAATGATACAGGGAAAATTCCTGGGGAAATCTAAATTGGGCAAAAGAAGATAAAAAAATATCCAAATGGAGACAAAATGGAATTAAAGGCAATCTGACAGTAGTATGATGAATCACATCTGCTTTATTTGTTTACTGGATATGTATTTCATGCTTTGTCAAAGAAATGTCTCTGGGTGGCCAGAAAGGCCAGTCTGCCTGTTTGCCTCGTCTGCTGGAGCAGAATGGGTCAAGGCAAATCCCAGGGTAGTGTGCAGGGAGCACCATCCCAAAGAGCCACTCAACAGGGCAGGGTAAGCTTCGGTGGGAAGAAGGGAACGAAAGAGAACACATAGGGTGATCCCTAAGGAGTGAACAGATGAGTTGCCAAACTCAAGGCAGTGGTCAAGAGGCTTTTCCTAGGGATGAAGACATCAAATGAAGTGTGTATCTTTTTTTTTGCAACCAACGAAAACCACTGAAAGTTGCTAGACTGAGAGGAAGACTGGAAAGACGTTGCAGGCAAAACTCTTTTCTACACTTTGTCTCATCTGTCCTATTGGAGGGGTTCTGCATTTCCATGAGGTATCTTGTTTGTCTTGGTGTTCCAGTGAGATTGGAGATGGATTTTCTTTAAGAAAAAAATGTCTTGAAAATTGTGGCCCACTGTAAGCAGTTTCTCTAGCTGGCCAGGGAAGCACAACTGAAAAACTTCCAGAGTAACACAGGCAGATAGAATAGGTGGCCAGCAACGTAACTGCCATTTAGAAAAGGTTTTCTTCAAATAAAAGTTTGGTCAAATAGCTAACAAAGATGAGCTGCAGGAAAGACTGACAGAGCTAAAAAATCAGATGCTCACAGATCTTCATGGAAAAAGAGCTACTTGATTTTACATTTGGACCACCCAAAGAATTTGCAGAGGATTGGGTTTTTTGCAACTGTTATCTATTTTTTTGTAAACTGAGACCTTGCTGGAGCAGTTTCAATTTGCAGTGAATCAATTTTCAATATTTAGGTATATCTGGAATTGCACTTGAAATTGATTGAAAATAAGATTAGGTCACTCTAAGTTGTGAAATTTGCTAAGCTACAAACCTTAGAAGTACAGCCCTGTGACAGAAAATGATTTTGGCTTTTTAGGTGAGTAGACAAATCATGTTAAATTCAATTTGTGGAACAAGAGAATGTAGCAATAATGGAAACATAATAGTTGAGCATTGGTAAGTGATGAAAATATATCCACAAAAATGGCTGTTAAAAATATAGAGTCAGCCAGACCTGAACATTATTAGTTTTTAAGAAAACTTACAGCAGCAAAAACTGGAGGAGCAGAGGCTGGCCAAGAAATTTCCTTCTGTCATTATTTGTTTATTTAAGTTCTCACAGTTGAATGATAATGACAGGAATATGTAGTGACATGTTGGAAAGCTTAAAAAATATTAGACAAGTGCAGAAACTGAAGGGTTTAGATCCTGCTTTATTAATGAGCTAGTCAATAATGGCTATGAAAGAAAACCATTCAATTGGTCGTAAGTGGAAGAAGCAAAGATAGAGCATGAAAATTCATATTTGAAAGGAAATTTGAGCAGATAAAATAAACCATATTACAGTCTCCTCTGGGATCTTCAAGGTTCAGTGGGATGTCTGAGTATCTCACTGCATGCTGGAGATTCTCCAGTCCCTGCCACAGTCACTGGAAGACACTTGTGCCCTCTGTGATGCCCATGGTACCCGCTGTTCTCCTAGCCCGTATTATTCAATTGAGATGCCACTCTCATCCTTTGGCTACAGTGTGAGATGTGCTGGGGAGCTGGTGCACTCTGAACTTTTACTCATACCTCTGTTGCACCTTTTAGTGAAGAATGTTTTATTGTTACCCAATTAGCTTAAACCAAACCAGGCTAAGGAAATAAGGGGGAAAAAAGCGCATTTGCTTATAAAAGGCATAAAGGAAGAAATTGAACAAAATATGAATTTAACCTAGTTACACTGAAGTTATGTAAAGTCTCTGCTTCAGTAACTTGACCTACATCCTTACCTTCAAGCTTCTTGCATGACTACCTTCCTCATAGTGTCATCCATGCTTCCAGCTCTTACAGGCAATCTCCTCTTCAAAGTATTTTCATGGGTGCCATTAAAGACAGCCTGACCCTCCTCTTAACTAGTGTTCATTTCCCTTTCAGAGGTATGGAAATACCTTTCTTTCTCTTCTCTTCTCTTCTCTTCTCTTCTCTTCTCTTCTCTTCTCTTCTCTTCTCTTCTCTTCTCTTCTCTTCTCTTCTCTTCTCTTCTCTTCTCTTCTTTCCTTTCCTTTCCTTTCCTTTCCTTTCCTTTCCTTTCCTTTCCTTTCCTTTCCTTTCCTTTCCTTTCCTTTCCTTTCCTTTCCTTTCCTTTCCTTTCCTTTCCTCTTCTTTTCTTTCCTTTTCTTTCTTTCTCTTTCTTTCTTTCTTTCTTTCCTTCTTTCTTTCCTTCCTTCTTTCTTTCCTTCTTTCTTTCTCTCTTTCTTTCTCTCTTTCTGCTCTTTCTCTCCTTCTCTTTCTTTCTCTCCTTCTCTTTCTCTTTCCTTCTCTTTCATGCTTTCCTGCTTTCCTTCTTGCTTTCCTTCTTCTTTCATTTTTCCTTCTTACCTTCTTCTTTTACCTTTTCCCATTCTGCCTTTCTTCCTTTCCTTCTCTTTCCTCCTTATCTCCTAAACTTAACTGTTTAGTACGCTACTTTTTTGTTGAAAAGGTGAAGTATATACTCCCCTACCTTTCTTTAATGAGTCCAGGAAAGCAAAACCTATTATATATTCCATATATGGAATGATGAAATTCTGGCTTAAGAACAGATATCTCTGAGAATCCAAATTGCCAAAGATTTAACAGGTCTAAAATGGGGAACAAGTTAGACTCTTTGTTTCTCTGACTATTTTTACAAGCTGCAGTTATTTAAAAAAAAAAAAAGAGCACTGGTTGCAACCTATCAGATCATGGTATTTTTACAGTTTTGGAAAAGGACTGCTAATAGCGGCCCAGTGTAGTACCATACTGTTGATCACAGGCAGTTTTCTAACCTGGAGTTAATCCTCAAAGTGTAAACTGCTTCAGGAAAAGGAACAATCTATGAGAAGGTCTTTTTCATTAATACACATTAAAAAAAGAAGGCTGAGGCTGGGCAGCACAAGAAGGCTCTCAAACACACTTAGATATGAACAAGTTTGTAAAACTTGTTACAGAAATGGACTGTGTGCATTTGTCCATGTCGCAAAACCACTGCACAGGTGGGTGCGAGACAACGCTTTTAAAAGATTAAGGTAACAGTTTTGGATTTGACTGTTACTAGGACTCTTGTGACTGTTTCAGAAGGCCTTTTGTATTGGAAACAAATGTTATTACTTATAGTTTGAGAGCAGTTGCAAGAATGATGGATTTTTATAACACAATTTGAAATTGTCCTAATATAAATTATTGTGCCATGAAAGAGAGTTCTCAGCACTTCTGAAAGCTGGGGAACATTGTTTTCACTGTTTGCATGAGAGGAAGTTTGTGGTAAGAGGAAAACCTGCATCTCAGTACGGATCTTTAAATACAGAAGTAATGAGAAGAGCAACTCATGAAAAGACTGGAAAAAACCTATAGTTTAATGCTTAAAAAAAATATATAAAGACCTGATATAAGGTTAGCTTTGTTGGGACACTAATTATAATGCTCTGAGCAAGAAAGGGAGAAACTGCTGAAAGAGATGTTTACTCACGTACAGAAAAGATCCATTCTTGTCTTATAATTTCAGAATTGAAAATTTTCCTGCTTCACCTTGCTGGCTGCAGGAATGGCGTTCAGAGAAATCAAAACTTACGAAAGACAGAATCATGCTAACAAAATTGTTGTTTGAAAGGTGATTTGGCAAATAGTCACCTAGAAATGACTAGGGTTTGGGGTTTTTTTTAATCACATGCATATTACACTGTGATGATGCTTAAAAAGGCTCAGCAGGATTTGAATGGTTGAGCTATCCCCTTCTCTTGAAGAGGGCATAAGTTTGTAGGGCTGGTACGCTGCCTTTCGTTCTACTGTTTCCAGTATACAGTCAACAAGAACACCCTGTGTGCCACTATACTCCCAATCCATGAGTCTGAGCAAAGAAACCCATCAACTCCTCTGTGTGAGGTACTGAAGAGATCAAAGAAATTTGGACTTTGAAACAACCTCATCTTTACAGTTGGAGAAGTTCATGTTTTTTTGAAGGGTTGCCATTGATCTATTAAAGACACATAATGGGAACATTTAAGAGCAGGGGTAGCCCTGCCATTAGTTACACAAACATTGGAAAGGACTACAAACACTACTGATCTGAGTATGTAACGTGACATTACAAGAACTGATTGGATCCTGAGCCTACCCCTGTGGGTCTATAAGAACTGTCTGAATGACTGATAATCAGCGTGGCTGAGAACAAAGGTACAGGAACTGAGATTAGCTAATAAAACAGAGATCACTTTCTGAAAAATAATCTGTCCCTGTCAATACGTGTTTGGGCATTGATACGCATATCATTTGGGCTTGCTGCAAGAGGGGGCTTCTCAGTCTGTTATTAGGGAACCAGAGGGAACTTGATGAAAATTTCAATGTTATGAGATTGTTATGAGCAAATGGTGCAAAATATCCTGACAGAAAGACAATACAGTTGCTTGAGTAGCTAGAATTTATTAAGCTGGCTCTTCTTTTTCTGTTTGTAGCATAGGTCAGCAAGGGCTGCATTTCCTGCAGGGTGTTACAGGAAGATGCTAACAAGTCACAAAGTGTTAGAAAACTTTAGATTGTTTTAAAAGGTGAAAATAATTATAAAAATTA
This sequence comes from Fregata magnificens, assembly GCA_013389945.1. Taxonomy (NCBI): domain Eukaryota; kingdom Metazoa; phylum Chordata; class Aves; order Suliformes; family Fregatidae; genus Fregata; species Fregata magnificens. The sequence goes on along the minus strand of WAAD01010237.1, from coordinate 3,142 downwards.
TAAAAAGAAAAAAAACTGTTTTCTGATCTCTTTCTAGGATGAGCTCAATTCCTTCAAAGTGAGGAAGTAAGAAGCATCTACTGGGCTGGGTATAGTTAAACTACCTCTAGTTGCTACCAGCCATGTAGCTACTTCAGGGAACTGTGCATTTACACCTAAAGTCAGGAATTACAGCTCTCTGCCATGCAAGAAATGAGCTGGCAGTACTCAACATCAGCTTTCTGGTTATTGCATCTTACTGACAGGAATGCACCAAACACAGAGTAGTCCAAGAGGGAGTCGTGTTTGAGCGATGCCTTAGCCATCATCTTTTTAAAAATGAAGACAAGTTGGCTTGTAAGAGATGTCATGTGGAGGCTGCTGTGACTAAAAGATTAAGAACACGTATCTGTGTTTTGGGTTGCCCCCCCACCAGTAGTTGTACTTTGGTGCTCCTTTTGTGATGCAACAAAACAAAATAAAGGGTTTGTGTTGTCTTTGATGAGTATATGGCATATATGTTTTTCTCTAAATATCTGTTTTGGTCACAATATTTTTTGGTTGCCTATAGAAAGAGCTTTTCATGATTCAATTTGTAGAAATTAGTAAATGTCACCATGGTATTTATCTGTGTATTTTTTTTCAGTCACATAATCTTATTACTTTCCTAGATCTAGATTGTTTTTCCTCAGATAAAAACTGCCTTTTTTTTGTAGGCAGTCCCTTTGACTACAGTGGAACCAATTCTGATGAACATTACTATTCAGAGTGAGTAAGGATGTTGCAATCTTGCCCTTAATGTGTATCTTTTCCACAGCTTATTTAAAATAGATCTTGTTATTTTTTTTATTACTACCTTGGGAAAAATGATCAGAGGAACAATTTTTCAATTGTGTGTATTAAAATCTTTATAATATAGCTAAGGGAGAGGGGAAATTTTCTAGCGTCATTGTTTCTTTATATGTTTAGTACACACAGAATTTCACTGTGGATTTGTTTGTTGTTTTTTTTTAAAACAGTTCTTGATTCTAATGTATTTAGTTGATACAGTAGTTATCAAAGACCAAAATTAGTGAAAATGTTAATGTTTTCTGAACAACCACCCAGGGAAAATGCAATAACCATTATTGTTAAAGCTCCTGCATTGGCAGAAAGGATGGCAGATAAACTGGAATGTGTCAGTACTTCAATTCAGTTAAATAGAAATGTAAAGAGTCCAAAAGAAGCTTTGTTAGATTTTCAAAAAGCTA
>WAAD01010229.1:6301-19592 GCA_013389945.1 Fregata magnificens | reverse complement strand
AATGTGTTAATTGACCAATTAATAAAATTTCTATTTAAAGTCCAGCGGTTGCTTAACTTGAGTTCTTCTAGGAAGCAGTGAATGTTTCAGCTACTTGAACCATGTAAAGTTGTATTTCGAACAAAATGTACAAAATTACCCTTTTTTCATTTAAAAGTGTTCCTGGTGGTTTTTTTCCCCCTACTTGTGATGGATTTGATGTGTATATTTATTGCATGAACAGCTATAGAAACATACAGCAAATTCAGACATACTTTGTCCCTAGTAGCTATTTGGGTGAAATGGGCAGAACTGCATAATATTTAACAAGCTATTGGAGAGGCTTCAATGTGTTGCAAGGCGTGTTTGCAGTGTGATACGCTGTGAACTCTTGTGTGTGGGGATTGTGTGTGTGCCAGCAGTGGAGCTGTCTCGTTTACTAGGGGTACTTGAAGAGTAACGATAATTCATAATGTAAAGTAGAAACCATTCAAGGTAATGTTACACATCATGATCATCAGTATCCCTCATCTCTTGCCTTATTTGTATGCTTTTACTGCACCTTCCCCTCTGAAAATAACAGATAACCTTGGTGTCCAACAGGGTGCCAGTGGCTTAACATTTGTTATCTATGTGATTCGTACTGGTGGGTCTCATATGCTGCTGGCTTTTGCAGAAATGTTTGGTGGTTTTGTGGTGTGGAACATGTTGTTTTATGGTGCCTGAGCAGTGGCCAACAGATTTGTTTCAACTTTAACCAGAGCCTGATTCAAACCAATTGCTCCAGAGAAAATCCTGGCACCTTGCGTCAGTGCTGTTACTGCGATAGACATCAAGAACAGATCCAGGCAGCTCTGCAGCTTCAGAGTTAATATTGTTGCTTCCTTGTGCAGCACTGCTATCGCTGTAGACGCATTCTTGTTCCTCGTGCCTGCTGAATAGAAGAAAGGTGAGGACTAACTACTTACCTAAGATTAGAGGAAACATTTTCAAGAGAAGCACTCAAAATGTGATTCACCTCTAGCTTGTTTGCCTCTCAATTTTGAGTGCTCTTCATTAACTGAATGTTGTGTGCTATTTTTCCTGTGTAGACCTCTAGGGAAAATTTAACTTAACTAAGAGAAACATGTTAACGCAAATTAAATACTTTTTCCCTGGATGACATGCCGTCTGCCAGTTGCACAGGGGTATTAAGTGTTTCCAAATTCTAATTGTTGATTTTTTTTTTTCTTCAACAGTGGAAGTGCTTTTCAAGCTGTTCTCAAAAGTTGAGCCCTTGCGTTCTCTCCAGAGTAGCTTATACAGCGGTGGCTTTAACTTTTAATCAACTGATACCTTGTTCTTGCTTTTTGCTCCACCTCTGGCACTTCAGCACTTGCAAGTTTGACAGTGTTTTGGCAGGACTTCACATGCATGTTAGCTCTGTGTGGTCAATAGTCTCTTAGCTGTGTTAAGTTACCTACAATATTGCCAGCTTTCACAATATCACTGGACTTGTTCCTTGCTGTCTTTTGCTTGCTTGCTCTCCCTAGCTCAGGTGATGTACAATGTACATGCTTGGAAAATATGCACCAAACTCCAAAGTTTATCAAGAAATCCATATTCCAGAAATAAAACGTCTGTAGTCTTATTATGTGTCTGTTTCATGATGTACTACTGGAGACATTTATCATTCTGCTTAGATAGTTACTACATCTTAGTTGCTCAGTGATGTCATGAGCAACTAATGTTCTCATTTTTTTTCTGTCAGAAGTGGCATTCTGGGGAATGTGAGCTAAGGAAAATTGATGCTAACATAATAAAAAACTTTGTAGGGACTTTTTTTAATGTCCGAATGCTTACTGATTTTTCTACTCTATTGGATTGATCCATAGAAATTATGATTTTAAGTATAAAAAGCAACATATAACTGAAGCTCTATATAGCACTACCATTGGTATTGTGTGCCACTTGATTATGAGAGCAAGGAGAGAGTAATGTTTGCCCAAGTTTACTGAAGCTATGCCTTCACTTAGACAAGGGAAAGCTGAACATGATCAGTTCTCTCACTAAGATGACAGTCTGAGTAAAATGGGAGAGAGTTCCTCCTGGAACTACCCATGTAAGTGAACTTCAGATGCTGATGGTGCATGTGAGCCTCCTAAGAGAGGCTGGAAGGGAAAGAGCTTGTCAGATTTAGGAGAAGAGCCTGCCAGAATGGCCCTGCAGGTCTTCAGTATTTCAGCTCTGGGTTCCTGTTTCCAGTTTTGAAGCATGGATCTCCCAGAAAGCTAAAAAACCTTCTTCTCTTTGTAATACATCCATTAAAACATACACTGGTAGTGTCAACATTTCCCACTGATCTGCCATTGCAATAGCCAGTGCCAGCCCTGTCCTGCCCATTTGAGGAAAGGCTGAAGTTTGAGCAAGGATAAGCGTCATTGCCAAGGTCTCTTGCTTTTGGTAGCTGTTCTCATCCAGGCCAGAGCAGGTAGGTTATGATCGCCTTGAAGATTCATGGTACTGAAGAAGGATGTCATCATTTTTGTTCTTTATTGTGTTAAACTGAGAGCTCAAATTGAGGTACCTGGAGACCCAAGAAGTAGGGCAGGAAGAAAGGGAAATCTTTTATCTCGTCATGAGGATGCTGAGCAACGGTTTCCCTGGTATACCTTGGTATCTGAGACTCAAAGCAAAATTTTTGTATTTTGATGATTCCTCCTCAAAGTGAAACAAAATTTCTTTTCCTCAAGAGCCTCAACAAGACTTTTGCTTCCTGTATTTATTTTCTCTTTAAACCCAACTGAAGCTGTTGAGCAACTGAAGCGCTTAAGACAGTGCTTATGTTGGAACTGCTCAGTAGTTTAAAGCAGAAAGCCTTGTGGGATCAGGATTGAAAAGGAGGGGGGTAGTGTGTGTTTCCCCCAGGTGTGGGCGAAAATAGTGGGGTGCAACATTTTCTGTGGAACACCAATCTCTTCATGGGGGGATAGATATGAAATACTGACAGCTGTTGGAGTGCCTGCTTGTTCCCCTAGTGATTATCTGAGAAACAAATTTTTAATATCCATAACCATATGTGACTCTGGGACTGGACTGTAATCTTTTCTCTGAAGTATAGGGGCTTTATTAGTATTGTTTTATATTAATGGCTTGTGTTCTCTTTCAAGTGTAGATTTTTTTGACTTTTGACGATGTCTGGTTTAGGTTCTCTTACACTTACTGGCTAGAAGCTGTTTGGGTAGTTCGAAAAAAAGTGTGAGAAGAGGGAAGTCCTTTCTGCTCCCTCCAGTTTGGCTTCTGTCTGGTTTCTAGAGTGGTGCAGAGGAGAAGGAAAAGAAATATTCTTGTTATTACAGCTTTTAACATTGAACAGCTGCCTTTTAAATTATTATTATTTATTTATTCTTACATGTGCATTCTAGCGTGACTCGCAAGTGAGACAGCTCATGGGATTCATCTTGTTCCCTCAGGGACATTTGTCCACATCAGAGAAACATCACACACTGTGACAGCATTGGCAGCCTGTCTTCCGCAGAGGCTCAGTGCTGGAACCAATGGGTAATTGTAGACCAGGAGTGAGGCATATTGGCAAAGCTTTCTCATGCTTATGCAGCGCCTGCCTTTACGGTGCCTTGATCTGTCCCAGGCCCTTAGTCACAATAGCAGTATAGGAACCAAATTCACCCTCTGCTTGGCATGAGGGAGAAAAGAATTGAGTAATTATTGCATAGTGCTTGTAAATTCAGCTGCAAAACTCCACTGGTGACTTCCAGAGTTAAATCTGTAAGCACCTGACATGTAATGTGAGTGCCCTGATGAAGACACTGTAAGAATAGCTTAAAAAGCACAGTCAAGCAAATATTCTGATTTTCTAAATGGCACCTAGGAATCCATTTCCCCTTTACCTTAATTTGTCAACATGCTAATGAAATAGTGTTGTAGAGGACAGTGTAGATAGCTATTACAGTATGTGATGACTTCTCTGAAAGACAGGCTACCCTTGCAGTAAATGGTCATTTGGATCGTTGTATTTTGCAACCAGAGCTACGTTTCTGAAGAACTTACGATATTGCCAGTCAGAAGACTGGCAGGTGAGGGGTGAAGAAGTGCTACGATCGGTATTCTGATATTCAACTTGCTTGTGCAAAGCAGGCTTCTATCCAGATCCATGAAGTTTTTTGGAAGAAAAGTCTCAAACTTGTGGAGGGTTTTTTATATTGTTGCAAAATACTAAGCCTGTTTTTCCTTTTTAGAGAATCTTGCTAAAGGCTGTCTTCACTCTGGTTTGCAGCTTCATTCAATCACATTCTGTTTTTGCTCTTCTAAAGGTTTGGTTTCACTGCAGTATAACTTTCAGCATCTGTAAGAACTCTCTGTGGATTGCTGAACAATGGCGGGGGGGTGGGGTGGGGAATGAAACCATTGCCAGCTCCATACGAACTGAAGCCTGTACTTTAAAGTCTTCTGGGCCTTAATGCATCCATCTAACTTAGAGGTCCTGATTGATCAGTACTGGGAATAGCATCAAATTCCAGCTGGTTGTGATGTGCCAGGTCACGATTAAACTGTCTCGTTTGGGAAGGGGGAAGGTAAAGGAGATGAATAAATCCATATTTTGCAACTCCTTAAAAAGACAGGAATCCCGTAACTCTACAGGTGTGGAATAATTTTGGCCACTTATTCCTTAGTGCCTCAGAGCTTTTCTACACTGAAGTCAGCAAGGAATGGTCTTTTGGGATCAAGCTGTTGTTAGAGAAGTTGGGGTATGGCACTACCTACGATTTTGGTGTATGAAACCCAAAGTATTCAAAGCTGATTTAGCAAAATTCTGAACTCTTGTCCAAGCTGTGCCCTTGCAAACTGTGCGGTAATATTGCAAAAAAGTTTTTGTATGTAACTTACAAGGCAGAAAGACTGTGTTTTGTTTCATGTGATCAGATCAGGAATCCCTTAGAGAAAAGGCCTGTCCAAAATTAATCCCTCTCAAATAAATGAATTGCATTAAGGTCTTGAGTATGTTATCTCAAAAATGTTTCTTCAACAAATGCTTTTTTTTCTAAAATACTGAAGTTTGGAGTTATTAGATATGTTAAATGCAGGTGCTGTGTAGTGAAACTTTAGCTCAGCATAAAATAATGCATTTGTCTGAATTTTTCCAAATGCGTAAAACTTCTACGTATGGAATTGCAGATCAGAAATTGAATGTACTGTAATGTTTTGGTATGGAGGTGTGATGTAAGTGACTGAATTCACCAACAAAAATAGAGCAAGTTTGTAGGTTTCTAAATTACACTTAATTATAAAGATGGTCACTTATTGTGTTAAGTAATAGAAAATAGGAAAAGCTATTATAAAGAAAATGAAGAAATTTTTTTTTCCTTTATGTTGATAGGCTTATTTCTGAAGTTAATTTTAAAATCTATGGTCTTCCTTTTCAGTCATATCGCAAACTGCTATTTTGAAAGGTGCTGATGAATTCCTAAAACCACAGAGTGGATATTCTGCTGTTATAACATTTGTTCTGTAATTTCTTTGATTGCAATATTTAACACAACTTGCTACTTGCTTATCATAGATAATGCTACAATTAATTGCCACCTCCATTCTCTGTCTTTTCTCCCACTTCAACTTTGCTTAACTTTCTGGTCTAAAGATTCAGGAAAATAAATCTCTCCTGAAGCTTCAAAATAATTAGTCTTTTGACTTTAATGGTAGACCTTGAGAAAGGGTCTTAGATGGGCTTTCCCTGAAGTTTAAATCCTCCTGCATCCTTTACAGCAGAATAGTATGATTTTGCACATAAGCAACCAGAAAAACACATCTTCTTGCCCCATTACATTCAAAACTGCTCCTTAAGGAGAAGCTATTAAAAACAAATTGCATTTAAAAAAGCAACAACTTCATTTTTCAAGACAAAAGAATGTGCTCCAAAATCAGAACTGTCAGTGACATTTATATTTTTTTCTTAATTCTTATGTATGACTGAAATGAGGACTGAATGCATGTTTAACATATTATACATATGGCATATATTAGGCATATATAGTACTGTGAGAGTAAGTTGGATTTTTTCTCATTCTTGGGAGAAAACTTCCTGAAAGATTCAATGCACTATATTAGTAATCGCTCTTAGACATAGTATGAGGCATTTCTTAAATTCTTAACTTGAACCAATAGGAATATAGATCTGCATTTAAACGTTACAATCTCTAGAGCATTCATTGTAGTTAAGTTAAAGTAAGTAATATATGAAATATGCCAGTTAATAAACAGTTAATGTACAGGTGTTATTTTAGAAGAGGCCCCATTGCATTGTTCTGTTTGGCAAGGTTATTCCCTTTCCAATTCGTCTGTCTGTAAACAACACTCAAATATGAAAGCACTGATTTATTTTAACATTCTGAACTGCTGTTCCTGACCTATATTATTCTGGAACATCTGTTGCCCTAAATTTTTAGGTTTTGAAGTAGTCTGAAGCCTATTGACTTTGTCTGAAATTCCTCTTTGATGTTCATTTTGCTTGAACGAGAACTTCAGATTTGATTCTTAAAAACAAATCTTTCTTTCATTGTCCCAAGGTTTCAGTCCATTTCCCGCCTCCCCTTGTAAATTCAGAGTTTTAGAGTTGTCTCAGCGTTTTGGCCCATTCCTCTTGGTCACTCAGCTCTGGCGCCGTTCATGTATATCCTTCTACGGTCTTTGGAACAGTGACCATCTGTTTACTCTTACTAGTGCTCTCATGTTTTCAGGAGTCTCCTCATTTAGTCACTTGGATATTTTGAAAAACATACTGAGCGATAATTCCTGAAGCCTCCAAAAATGTGGAAATATTTTTAAAAAGCATCCTTTTAATTCCTTTTAACCTAAAATAGTGTTTTCCCATTTGTTTATAAATGTGTGGCTTACAGGATTAGCAATGCAATGTATACCTCCTTAAATAAAATAATTAGGTGATGGCTTGCTATTTAGTCATTGCATTTTAGCAAAGTTCCTTAACGGATTAGGAAGATTTGAGTCCTGGGAAGTGTTTTCGTTCTCCAGTTAACACATGGATGATAATTTTTATTCTGATATGTTTTATAATAATTGATATAAAACACCGAATATGACAGGACTCATAATCCCTTTTGGATGTCATTTGTTTCCCATCCACTTCTTTTTTCTTTTGCTGCCCTCTGCTCCTCTGCCCTTCACTGCTCCAGCTCTCCCCTTGGTCTCCTACTGCCCCAGCTCCGTTCTCCTCCCCTATGTGTAAACCTGGTTTTTGCCCTCCACATCTCCCCAGCATACACTCATTTCCCATTGCCATTTCCTGCCTGTGCTATGCATTATATTGAGGTTTGGCCCGTTGGGCTTAGAGTAGTTTGACTTAATGCCAGGGAAGCCATGAGAAGTGGCGGTCTCACTGGCTGCTGACAGCTCATTCCTGAGCGAAGCAGCTGCAGGTAAATTTGGTTCTCTGATGAGAGCAACCCTTTTTTTTTCTCTTTTTTCTATTGGGAAATTTGACCTTTTTGAAAAAGGATGAACATCTCATCAAAGTTTAAGGAAGATGTGAAGTTTATACAATGCCCTGATTGTAACAGCTTAGCAAAAACAGACAGTGGTGTGTTTACCCCACTCTTAGATGAAATTTGAAAAGGAAAAAGAAATCCACCAACAACGGAGGTCCAAGATATATGTTAGCATCTAAGCTAGTGATCTGGGCTCCCTCCAAAGCCAGTGGAGGAAAATAGGCACTCTGGGCATGACTCACTTAAAGCCGATGTCAAAAATGATCAGATGAGTGCTTATTTCTCAAAGGTAGACATCTCAAGTTTGGAGTGTGTTATGTCACTGGAGAATCCCTTCAGGGATGCGGAGCGTTCACTCTGGAGCAACAATCAATAGTCATTTTGGTTTTGAGAAACAAACCTTCTGATTTTTAATTACTGCCTTTTTTTTTTTTTAAAGCATCAATCCTTGGACTAAAATGAATCAGAGTGGCTGAATAGGTACAATTGATTCTCTTCCAGAAATGTTTCTGTATATTTTCTATCCTCTGTATGATGGGAAGTGTGAAATTTTGTGAGGGAATGTTCGTGCTTTCTTAATGCTCAGCTAATTGGACCCTTATATACAACATAAACATTTTTGGCTGCAAGTGATGTGGACTTGGCCTCTGTTTATTTGTGTTTATTCAGAAAATTGTAACTGCTAATTAGTGATTGTGTCACACTGACAACAGAGCCATTTAATTTTGGTCTCCCCCTCTGGAAGAGGGAGGGAGTGAGAGGGAGGAGGAGGGTTTAGAGATTTTTAGCATAGCTTATTGTCTACACAGATGAGAAGCTTTGCTGCCCTGTAGCTTGTGTATTGTCCCATAGAACTTTGGTAGCTTGACCCGCTCTTCAGTCTGTTGGCCCTTGTCTTTCTGCTCAAGCTTGTGCCTGTCTGATGCTAATTAGAGAGCTGTTTTCAGCCGTGTCCTCCTGAAAGCAGGATCTTGTCCAAAGACTGCATTGGTGGTCCCAAACAGAGTGATGCAACACATTTTCCTGGTTGCCCTAACTGCCTGCACTCTGAGCATTTACCATACGAGACGCATTATGTAGTTATTAAGCGATGAGGTTAAGATACCAAGTGCTCAAACACTGTAGTGTTGGCATCCTCTCCGACTAGCTAGATAACACATTCATAAAAGAGTACGCTGGTGTCCTGCCTGTCTGCAGTCAAATTCTGTTTTACTTCTTTCAAATGTAGCTGTTGATTCAAAACACTGAGAGCGCTAGATAAAAGACTATTATATTGGAGTTTCAAATAGTGCAAGACTTTTTGTGTGCTGGGCTGCCTTTGCATTCCTCCTAAAAGTAGTACAGAGGAACTATTAGGCATTTGGTGTCAGGGCTTCACAGAATAACTTGAATATTTTACAGCAGCTGGATGAATAGAGCCAAAAACAATGTATAAATTACCCTTGAATGACCTGTTTCTGTTCTTTATTTGTCATGGAGGACTTGGTTAAAACTCTGAGTCTTGCCAATAGACTTTTTGGTTTCTGAATAATTGCTATAACGTTGTTATGTTGCACCAATTCACTAGGCTATCCCATAAATATATTGTCAAATACTTTGACAGAAAACGGACTAGCCCAAGTCTATCTCAGTAAGATAAGTATAGTCTTTACAAGTATGTCCTGAGATAGCTAGGATGGCTTGGAAAGCATATGAACTAAAACTTCTGTTTATAGTTTTCTGACTTTTTCATTGTGTTATGATTTCATAATAATTTGAGGAAGGTTGATGATGGCGTTGTTCAGAAGCTGCAGATACTGTGGTTTTTATCTGTGGGGTTGTTTTGTTGTTGTTTGTTTTGTTTTGTTGTTCATGGCCAGTATTAGGAATGATGTGATAAAGCTTGCTTATTAGTCCATTATAAATTGAGAACCATTTTAAAAATCCAAGCTACTTTTCAGTTAGGAAAGACACAAAAATTAGTTTCTGTTTTTTTGAAGATTGCATTATGTATTAATCAAATGAATAATTCCAGAATACTTACACTCAAAACCAGCTGAAACTGAGTTTTATATGCATATTTACAGGTGTGTAAATTTTACTCAGTCAAGGAAATACAGTCTGCAAAAACTTGAAAAATGTTACAAGTTTTACTTTCAGAAATTTTTGTTAGTGAGACAGTGCTTTTTTGAGTGAAGTTTGTGAGCAAAGAGAACTGTGCACAGTCCCTTTTTAATTGGGAGCTGTGGGCCTTATTATTTGGAACTGATTAGACGATGCTAAAAGATCCAGTCAGCTAAGATGGAAAACTTACTTTCTTGCTGAATATTTTTAAAAATTGCAAATGGCAACCTAGAATGCATCAGGCTGAGGGTGATTATTATCATGTTAAAAGTTTGTTGGTACGTTTGAATATTTCGAGAAGTACTATAATAAGTAGATTGCCAATGGGATGGAAAAAACCCATCTCCTGATCTTGAGTCATCTTGTTTGTTCATCAGATTGAAAAATTACTATGGAGAAGAAAAATTACAGGAGTAAAAGCTTTTTAACGCGTGTATCTGTGGTTTGTAATGTAGGAACGTGGATTTCATGTGTGTGTGCATTTTGTTTCCAGTATCTTTGCTGTGAGTGATTACTGCTGAGCTTTCTGTGATCCTATCACAGCCCCAAATTGCTCTTAAACAGGAAACTTTGTCCGATTGTTTTTAAAAAAGAGTGCTTTGGCTGATGTATTTGGCATGTACCTTGTCTGTGACTATAGTTATAAGATATCTTGTTATTAAGTGTACAAGAGGAAAAACTGTAATATAGAAAGATGTCATGACACTTAAGGTCTCTTCAGGTGTTTTTAATCACAGCGCTGCTTTCCTCTTCCTAAAGCAGCATGGAGCTTTCCACCCCTTCATCACTCTTTGGTTTACAGATATCTTCCTGAATGTTACTTTCCTTCCCAACAGCTTCATTTTTACTCTATTAAAGAAAAAAGCAGATCCAGACTCCTCTCTGCTTAGAGACTCTCTAAGTGTGACTCACTCTAAGGTGACTCTCTAAACTTGGTTTTGTTTTCTATTACCTGAACATTTTTATAAAACATAAAATGCTTTTTAATGTCGATTTCAAAACTAGTATGCTGATGCCATTTGATGTAAAGGCTAGTTTAATAGTTTGTTTAAAAAATTTATGTTCTACTTATGTGGGAAATGTACTCAAATATTTTTCCTCTAAAAGTGAGCAAAACTATATAAAGACTAGTGTGAAAATCTCTGGGTTTTTTGAGCTAAATATAGAGTTGGACTACCTAGAGGTTGTTTAAAAAAAAAAAACCCTGGAACTTGAGTACTGATAGCCTTTGTAATTTTATTTTATTTTACTGCAACTGTGGATGTTGTTCTTATGTATGTTGCTAATGTTTTATACTCTTACTAAACTATTTGAGTCAATATCCTCCAAGAGTTAATTCCACCTACTCCACTTTCTTGCTTCTACTATGAAACCCCTTTTTTTTTCCTTCTAAATTAGAGAGCTCTCTTCCCCAACTAGTTTTGTGTAAGAGCATTGTTTCGTTATTCCTGCTGCATTCTGAATGTTTTATTTATTTATGTATTTCTCCAGTGGAGTGGGGTTGGAAAAGGTCATTAAATAATTGGGCATTTTCCATCCCCTTTTTCTCACAGTAAATCAGGTCTTAATGCTCAATTACTCTGCAGCTATTCAGGCTATTGGAGAGTAGGTATAAACCACTACATTCTAATTTGGCAGTATTTTAGAATTTCTCTGTTGGCTTTTCTACCAACACTTCTGCTATTGGTATAAATGGCTGCATGATGCAAGGCAGAGAAGAGTCAAACTCGAGGTGTAACAGAACCTTTTCTTTAATACTAAATTTCTAGATGTGCATTTTGCTACTGTGCCTATGTCTTCAAGTTGTCATTTGTGATGCCTTTTGTATGGCTGTGTTTAAAATTATGAATAAGCCTTTTAAGTTAAGGAGAGTAAGTTCTGTGATGATAATTATCAGCAACATTTGACTTTTAAACATTTCCCCCGTTGACACTGATTTTCATATTATAGCATTTGCAAAAAAGAAGGGCTATTGTATGTGGCAGTTTATCGTTTTTTAATGCTAGCTTATGCAAATTCTAACCCCCAAGCTGTCATTTATTTAACAATTTTCCCAGCGTTCTTTGATCATAACTTTTTTTTCTCCCTAATAAGAATGTAGGGATGGTCATACTAGATCAAATTGCTTATCCATCTAGCTTACTATTTTTTCACAGGAGTGAATAGCAGGTGAGTAGAGGTGTGTATGAGAGCAGAGGAAAACACAGTGATACTTCCCTGGAACCTTAATACCAAAAATTTGCATATTGGATCTGCACTGATTACCCATTAGAGCATGTGTTAAACAGTAAAGCAAAAACCTCACTTTGTATTTTACTTCCTACATGCCATCGAATGTTTACACATCTCTGTCCTGTGGCTTTTTTGTGGTCTTTTTTTTTTTCAGTTTGAAAGATCTCAGTCTGTTTACCTGCTCCTTGTATGGAATAGGTTCATCTTGTTTCTATCTGTATGATTTCTAGTTCCTTTTTTAAGAAAAGGAAAACAAAAGTGAGCACGGGGCCTCAAAATAAATAAATAAATAATTGGGTGCACTCATAAGTATATAGCATGAGATAATGATTTTTTTTGAAAAAACATCCTTATATTCTACTTGAATATTAAAATAAATAAACATTAAAACTCAGTTTTAAGAATATTTATAACTCCTGGGATTTTTTTCTTCATGGGCAATAGCTAGGTCAAAGTCCATTACTCTATGTAGGTATTCTTAGGATATGTTCTGCTTGACTGTATACATATCTATAGAATATATTAGTATCTACTAATATTGAATTTTCTCATGTAATTCATTGCCTGATTGCAAAATATCATGAGGGTTTTCTGCAACTCTTCAAAGTTAGCATTCATTTTTACTATTGGATTAAAACCAGCAAACTTCGTCATTTCATTTTCACTGTTACTCCCTTCTTCCCCTACTCCCGTTTTTCAATAATTTATTTAATATGAGGACCACCAGAGGTGCTTTCTGGATCTTTATAAAGACCTTGCGATGGGTGTTGAGAATTTATTCTGAGCCTTTTGTAAGGTTTATATGTTGTTCTAGCTGCCATGTTTTAAATCAAAATAGCATTTTCTTTCAGTTCCATCAGCACTGAGCTCTTGAGCTTTTTGTCAAAACCAGTGAAAGGCAGTGGAAATTCCCTGTCTTTTTAGAAGAAATCACCAAAGTTGAATCTGTTAGGATGAAAGCAAACCTTTGATTTACTTAGTAGCACTCTTATACATGTATTTTTCTATTTTAATCTTTCTTCTATTGCATTTGCTCCATTTGAAAGTATTAGAAGATCTGATTATCCTTTGGTTGAATTTCTATATCAGAATTTTCACCAACATAAATGGTTACTTCCACTTTATACAAATTAAAATGAGAAGACTCACCGTCTTACTTGCACCAGACATGGTAGTGAACAGATTTTTGAGAGATAAACTGTAAGCGTAGGAATGTACAGGCAGTTTGTCCTTCATGAAGGTACATGTGCTTTATTTAAATATGCAGGAAGATTTACCTCCAACTTAGTTTTGCTAGGCTGCTTGGGAACTTCTCACAGTGCCGTTTCATCTTGGCTAACCTACATAATTTCCTGCCATCAGCATTTTTTCCATCTCCTCTAGGTCATTAATAAATACATGGAACAGTGTAAGTCTCAGCACAGCTCCCCAGGGCACACCGCTGTTAACTTCTTCCTATGCTGAGAGTTGGCCATTTATTA
>WAAD01010215.1:115291-129425 GCA_013389945.1 Fregata magnificens | reverse complement strand
GGCACTGGCGGGGCTGGCACCGGGGCGGCCGGCCTGGGGACGGGTCGGAAACGACTGACCTCCGTTTCCCTCCCGTCCGCTGGCGCCGTGGTGTCCCTTCGCGCACCCGTGCTGGGAGGGAGCCCGCCGGGGAACCGGGGTGTCCGCAGCCGTGTCGGGTCAGGGGAGCCGGCGGTGCTTTTAGAAAGCCTTCAGCTTTGGGGTCGGCTCTTGCTGAGGTAAGGGAAGCTCCCGTCTCTCCTGCCCCGGGTAGGGCTTGGGACAGCGTCGCAGCAGGTCTTTGAAAATCCCTGTGGAAAACGAGCTCTCGTTATTCCAGAGAGTGACCCAGAGTAGGAAGTTTGCGTATTAAACTATGGTTTCAGTTAGTAGCATCAGACAGAGGTGCACTAGTTTTTTGCAAAATGATTTTTGAATGTTGATGCTGAGCTGTTGGTGCAAATACTTTGGAAACCGCAGATCTAGAGGAAAGATCCCTTTTCTGCAGGGATGCTGCCGTGAAATTGGAAAAGGCCGTAGGAGAACCGTGTGTTGAACAGGAGAGATGCTTGCAGCCCTCTTGCCCCTGGATAGTAAGCACATGTGCAGAGGTGGCTTCAAAAAGACAAGCGGGTTGCTTCCCTTTGGGGCCGCTTGCATTTCCTTCTGGCTGTGGGACATTGCCAGGCAGGTGTTGCCTCACAGCACTGCCCATCCAGGAGAGGAGCATGGGGACACTCCATGAGTCGCCGCTCAGTGGGAATGAGTTAATCCTTCCCAACAGGTCGCGTGTGAATTAGACAGGTTGGATTTAATGCCTTCAAATAGTAGGCACGGCGTAGCTGTGAAACAAGGAGGTTGCTCACGGCGAGATGCCCTGCAATAATTTCCTGGTGTGATCTGCCCGTGGGGATATCTGATGAATCCAGCAAGGAGAGCTCTCTCATAGGCTCATACAATGTTAGCTATAAATTGGATGTGAGCTCATACAGCGAATGGACTATAGTTTGTGCTGCAGAAAACTATGGTGCACTGAGGGGCTGTATTTCTCTCTCATTTCCCAGAGTGGCTCCTCTGAAGTAAGCTCTCGGAGTTAGGACTTTGTCTTCAAAAAAATACACCCCGCCAAATCTTTGATGCTGTAGACCAGTGTCAAGTCAGACCTGCGGGTTGCACCTGTAGGCATGTCTCGGACTAGCAGATCCTCTTGCACGAAAATGTAAACCTCGACAGCTCTGTACCAAGGGCTAAATAAATGCGTTTTCTTGAGAATATACCGAATTGTGACATAAATGGGATTATTTCTGCATTTTTTTCAGAATTCTGTGTTCTCTCCCAGCCCTCTTCTCCCCAGCTGCCCTCCAAGATTGTGTCCTTTATCCTTTGGCGAAGGAGTTGAGTTTGACCCTTTACCACCAAAGGAAATAAGGTAAATATTGTGTTACAGTCATCTAGTTTTGAAGGAGTTGGCATATAAAGGAGTAGTTAGGCCTTATCAGTACCTGTGAGTCCAGCTAATTTATTTGCAAAGCTATTGTTCCATGCAGCTGTACATTCCTGGACCTGGACGTTTGTATAGGCTGAAGGAGTGTTCAGCCTCTTTTAATCCCATACAGTTTTTTTCCAGGAAGACTTTCCTGTATTTTATTCTCCTGCTTTTATTTCATTGCGCTGATCCAAAATGTTGCCTTTCAACTGATTAACCAGCAGGTAATCATGAGGGAAGATCTTCAAAGCAGCCATCTTTCTAGGACTGTTTTATTAGGGAAAAGGAATTTTGCTCTCCTAACCTCCTGGGTTTGTAATAAATACTTTCTATCTTAACAGCTGTGGCTGGTTGTGTGAACTAAAAGAAAAGTTAATATTAAGAGAGTGCACAATTATTATTTTTAATGCGCTGCATCACTTCACAGCCTGTGAATTATTCGTTTGAATGTCATGATTTGCAGTAATCAGAAATGAAGGCTCCCAGTTGATTACTGTGCAACCAGAGGTAGACTGATACAGTCAAATGGAAGCCTAATGCAGGGGAGGGTAGAATGCGTTGGTTGCCCTGGTGCGGGGAAGGAGCCCACCCCGTGGCTGGAATCGAAGGCAGTTAGCACCGTGAAAAAGCAACACAGAATTGTCGCTGTGTGAAGGAGATGAAAACTTTCTTTTGCAATCCAGGCACAGAGGATTTTCTTGCCAGCAGAGTTTGATGTGCAAGTTGTAGTATTTTCCTGCCAGTTGAATCTTCAGAGAGTGCCCCGTGCCAGGAGCGATAGCAGAGAACTCCCGTGTGACTCTTGGCAGAGGAGAACTGAGAAAATAACGTGTGCTTCCATGGACTTGGCACTCCGAGGAATTAGGATGCTTATGTGCAAAGCTTAAACGTGGATCTAGGCCTCTGGATTTAGGCACTGGAGTTTGAAGGAGGTTCTTAGCTTCACAGAGCTCAGGCTTAAAAAGATGGACGTGAGGATTGAGATGATGTTTGGTAGTGCTGGCAGCTGGACAAAACCATGACAATGGCAGGTGTGCTGCTAACATAAGGCTTTCTCCTTAAATGAGTGAGTGAGACACCAGCAAGCAGTGTTTGCGTTACATGGCTGTTCCTGTGTTGAGGTGGCAGGTGCAGGCTGGGGAGCCACCCCGGTACCCGATGGCTGTTTTCCAGAAAATGCAGCCTGCTACTCTGGCACAGAGCTCATGCACGTGTCTCTTGTATTTCAGATACACGTCCTCAGTTAAATACGACTCGGAGAAGCACTTCATCGATGACATCTATATGCCAGTGGGCTTAAGCATTTCTTCTTGCAGTCAGACGGTCATCTGCATCCCAAACTGCACGTGGCGCAATTACAAAACAGAAGTCCACTTCGAGCCCCGCAACAAGCCCCAGCGTTTCACCAGCACCACCATCGTCTACCCGAAGCACGCCAAGACTGTGTACACCACCACGCTGGATTACAACTGTCGTAAGACCGTGCGGCGGTTCCTCTCCAGCGTAGAGCTGGAAACTTCGGAGTACCTTGGGAACGACTGTGTGCTGGATGGTTGCTGACTGACGGCTGTCTCTCTTGCTCTGATCCATCCCAGTCCCATCTAACGTACTGTGCTAACTCCACTAGCTAAAGTGGGTACAGACCCTCTTTCTCAGCTCTTAATTCCTGCTTTAAGCATCAGAATGGCCTGAACGCAGTTTTCTGTGGGAATGTAACTTAGTAAGGAACTTGTTTCTTCGTCTTTAAAGTCGTGAGTTCCCTCCCCTTCCCCGCAGTGCAGTAATCAGATGAAAATAAGGGGAAATATTTTCCCAGAGAAAAAAATTGACAGGTAAGAAAGAATGTGGAATAGTGCCTGGCAGGTGGAAATCCGTTCGATGCTTTGTGGCGATGTCCAAAAATAAGGGCGGTTCACTCTCTTGCAGACAATCTACCAGGTCATTTGGTTACAGATAGCCAGAGCTGTCATTCCTTTCAGTTTAGATCACGAGACTGTTCTCTCTAGAAGAACCATCTCCTGGAAATTGCTGAAAAAAGCTAACAGAGAAAAATCTGGAATTCTGCATTTAACAGCTACAAAAATGGTATCCTATGGCATTCATGGCCGGTTTGAAGGTGTGAGTTGTAAAGAAGAGGAATTCTGAGTAGAGCAGGAGATAAACTGCTTTTGCAGCTCCAGGCAGCAGAGAAAAAATCAGGTAATTCAAGTTCTTTAGGTGAATGGTGCGATGTATCTTCTGTACTTGTAATGACTTCTACAGCGCTGTAGTCTGTGTAACACGCTAGCATTTGTGTACTACGTGTAGTAGGACTTGTAATGAAGAATATCAGGCCAAAAATTATCCCTGTGTTGTTGGAAAGTCAGGTCTTGACAGCGTGGTGGTAGAAAAACACCAGTGCTTAGTTTTTACTGATGTCGTTCTGTCTGCAGTAAGGGAGTTGTAACTAGGAGGGTTTCAGAAAATGTGCCATGTATACAGGGACCTAGAGCGGAGAAGGAGATGCTGGGATCGGGTGTGAGACGCTGTCGTCGTGGGGGTTGCGAAGAGGTAGATGGTAGCAAAGGGCAGGCAAACTTTTATTGCATAGCAAAATCCACAGCTGTAGCTCTGCTTCCCCATTGAGCTTCTCTTTGCAAAGATCCGTGTCCTCTCTGGACTTGAATATTCAGGATGTCACTGGGATGGGGTAGCATTTGCCTGTCCGTAGGCTGCTGAATAACCCCGCCAGTCCCAAGTGCATGATGAGTTTGGGGACCAAAGGGAATAACTTCAGATGCTATGAAAGGCCATCTGGATGTTACATGCATTAGTTTATCATGCGCTTTGATGAAAATAAGACAGACAGATTTCTTACTTTACCCAGATTTTTTTTTTCTATATTGACAGAGAGCAGTGTAGCGTGGAGAGCATCTGCTTTTGGGAGCGTGGCTTACGTTGGTGGCTAGTGTGGTGTAGCAGCTCAGAATCACTTGGTAGACTTGACTTAGCTCGACACGGCTTTTCCACGTATTCCAAAACCCCTCTGAGGTGCAGGTCGCCTTCTGGTGCAACATCAGCCCTGGACCTGCTTTTAAAGAGGACTTCGCTAGTGCATAGCCTCAAGGGTGAATTTTGTCAGTGGTGAGTTACAAACTCGGGAGCCTGTTCTTGAGCTGTACTTAACGCGTGTTTGTGCAAGTGTGATGAATGGTGTGGAAGTGTACTCTAGTGTGAACTGAAATGATTTGGGAGACTAAGAATGCAGCAGGAAGGAAAGCTTGAGTTTGTGTGGTTTGGGTTTTTTGTTGTTTTGTTTTGGTTTTTTTACTTATTTATTAGCTCAGAACAGAATGTCCTTAATCTTTGGTACTTGCCTCAGAAAACCAGATCCTAAAACCAGGGTGACAGAGGATGCCAAAGTCAGGTAGGCATTGCTCCAGAGTTGTTAAGAGCAGCACGGTCTTCTCAGTAAACATGTTGGTTTCAGACTACAGTATTTAGGAGATGTGTCTTAAATACATGTCACAATTCTCCCCTAAATGTTGCCCCAAGATATACTTGTTGCGTAACAGAAGGCACAACACATCCCCTAAGTCTGTGGGGTTTCAAATGGGGAAGCTATTGCATCATGGCTTGCTTCGCAGTTTCGTGTACCTTGCTCCTGAAACATCTGGTGCTGGCCACTGTTGGACACAGGACGCTGGAAGAACACGGACCCTGGATTGCTCCGACAATGCTCTTCCAATGAATTCGTTTGCAGAAGATCTGAGAGAAGATTATTTTAAGTTGTAATCATTAATTGTCCCTAGTTAAATTAGAAATCAAATGACCCTTACACTATGGTTTTAGGATAAAGCACCTGATTTTTATAAAGCAAACAAACTTAATTATGTACCTCTTAAAAATATTTTAATTGGTAGAGATACCTTTTAAATTATTTATGTTCCAACATTTGCAAAGCTCTGATTAGCTCTGTGCAAGTGTTCTGATGTCTGTGATGTTTCCCACCCCCTCTTTCTAATTTTCAATTTGTCTTTTACTTTATTGATAATAAATGATCTGAAAACCATCATATAGGGAACTCTCTTATTTTTTTGTTCAAAGCTTTTCAGTGTTTATTATGGTATTTACTTAGTAATAAATACATAATATATCCTGCCTGTCCCAGCTCCCCTCTTGTTTCTCTTATGTATTGCTCTTGTTTACATATTCTAGGAAGGCGTTTCTTATATAAAACTGTGTATTTAAAAAAAACCCAATACCAAATGTTGTGGGTTTTATCAGTTTAGTAAGACACTTGAAAAAGTGCCTTGAAGACAGCTGAAAATCCTCTCCAGCGTATTTGAGTCTTTCATCTGGTATAGTTTTATTTTTAAAGAGAGTTTCTGGTATGGATTTCAGCATATCCTGCATGCGAAGCACTTATCCTTTTCAAATATAACAAGTATTTAACCAGACAGGAATTTCTTTTTAATTTTGGTTAAAAATGTAGATGCTCAAATGCTACTTTAGTAAATACAGCACAAAAATAAGACTAGAATGTGTTACGCATTAAACTTTATAAAAACAAAATAGATGGTTACAACTATTGTTTTGAGAGAAATGCTGTAGTGTTTTTCTGGATACTTAATCTGTTCTTTAAACCTTTCCGAATTTGCAGGTGTGATGATTTTGTTAGTATCTCTGGCAGAGTAGAAATGGGTGCAATTGAACATCAGTTAATTAATTTATAATGGGATTTTTTTGCTTACTTTTTATTGTTCATCTGGTTATCTGCTTGCAAAAGCTCTAGATTTGCATGTAATGACATTATTGGAACCTAGGGAGCTTTGAAGCTATTCTAAAGCATGCTGCTGCTCCTGCGAAAGTCTGTGCAAGCATTTGAGTATCATGCAGTGTTTAAAGTAGTAAACAGGAGAAAAGCCATATATAAACATCAATTGTTATATGAAAGACAGTCCACTTGAAGAGCCATTAAGAAAAAACTTTAAAAATCAGAACAGTATCTTTCAGGGGGGCTTCAGGAAAAACTTTCTCTCCTTTCAGATGTGTCATCTAACTTCCACATACTTCCTTTAGTGTGGCATGGGCTGTTTTCTTTTAATATTGTAGTAACACTCTGTATGAAAGATGTTCCTTTACTATGAGAAGTTGAAGTAGGGGAGCACAAGGCAGCCTACTGCTTGACGCGATTTTTAATTCATATTGGCCAAATGGGCTTCTAGTTAGTACATACTACATACATACAAGGATAACCCCATTGTTATAGATGGGCTCCATTTTCCTTGTATATATGTTGTGCTTCTCCAGAATGTCAAATCTGAGGGTCTGATACAATGAATTTTTATAAAAAAATAAAATACTGTACCTAACAATTAGAGCACAAGCCGGGAGACGAGGGCTGGATTCTAATTTCGACTGCAGCTCGCTCAGTTTCAAGTACTAGGCCAGTTTGTGTGCCTGCAAATCATTTTAGCCTCCAAACAAGGTATCCAGTCATTCAGCTGCCCACACTCAGTTTCCCCATCTGCCACAAGGGCTGCGCTTGCTGGTTTTAGGACCAGCAATTCATGATGTGAATACCTGAAAAGCTCAGGTGTAATGCAGTGAGTATTATTTTGAAATAAACTAATAGCAATAACTAGGGATACCCCAGGACAAATAGGCAGTATGGAAAGGAGCACTTTTAATTGTTGAAGTAGTCTGAGTTGCATCCATATTTTAACTAACAGGTTGGTTTGTTTCTAAAATATAAATATCCTGTTCTCCACACAGATATAAGATGGTGAGTAATCAGTATTAAGCTACAGAACTTGTTGAGAGATTTTGGGTGACGCCACTGGTTGCAGCTTGGAGACTCTGCTAGCTCATTCAGCATTCAGGACCAGTTCACGCTTGCTCCTCCGGAAAATAACTGCAGCAATCTTCTTTACATACTGCGTGATCGCTGCTTGTGCATGATGCCCTGCGATGAAGTAATGGGGAATGCCTGACAGTTGGGCATGGCTCAGCGGGCAAATGTTGCTGGATATATGATTCGTACCGTGTTCTTCTGTTAATCTTATAGATACGCAGCCTTTCTTCCTCTGCTACGGGATCTTCAAGAATCCCATCCCATCGAAGGCTTTCGTTAAGCTGAGCAGAAAGACCTTGGTCTGTTTGACTAGAGTCCAAAATGGTGGAAGGTGATACTACAACCTTGTTTATTTCTGCATCCTTCTGACTCTCTTCGGCATTATTTTGGGCTGAGTCAGGGTTCCTCCCAGGAGTTGCGATTTCAAGCGATGGAGGGGAGCGGACCTGCTGCTTTCTGGTTTTGTGGTGGTGTTTATCTGTTAAAATGATAAAAGCTGTTAGCAGAAATGTATGCATTGCCTCTGAGGCTTTCCTGCTTATTTCATAAAGAGGATGATGAGCCAAGTGCTTGCTGTGCCTTTACGTGCCCATTAATAAGAAACCAAATCTATAAGAAAATATTAATGGCCTAAAAATCTTATTTTTAACTGGGAAATATATATTTCTCTCATTGGCTAACATAACAATTATCACACCTGTAAAATATATTTATTGAGGCTGTTAATGCATTATAGCACTTCTATACTGGCATCAAGTTCACTGTGCTTGCCTAACTCAATTTAGGCAGGAAATTGATTCTTAGTTATTGGGGATTTTTTTTTAAGCTGCTATCCATTAATACAGCAAGCAATGCGATTTTTTTTTTTTTTTTTAATAGTCCAGTTTCTGGAAACTTTCAGGCACCTTTTGTACTAAGATACTGGAAGTGAACGGCTATTCCTTTACATGGAAGATTTTTTGAAATTAACCTCCCTTTCTGTAGCTATAACAGCAACTCAACCCCACTGATGGGAAGTTAGATCAGTGCCGTGACTCATGCCCGTGGAACGGCGAATATTTAAACAACTATACTGTAGCTCACCAAAAGAAAACCACTAAATATTTACAACGTCCCAAATCTTAGGCAGTTTATGAAATTTCCTACTTCTTCACAGATGTCTTATGCCTCCTACTGCTTATGCTGTGTAGTTACATGTACTCAATCTTTTTGGGGATAGATTTGTAGCTATATATGAAGCTATATGTATAAACAGGCTACAGGTTCAGTGAAAGGTTTTGAACTGCCATAGATGATTTCCTAGGGAAGGTCATTTTTTCTCTCCATGGCAGTTGTTCTGCAGGATGGAGGGAGAGCTGAGCAACGCATCGTCTGGCCAACACGGACAGGTGAGTCCAAGCTGCCTTCCTGCTGGTACACGTGCTCTGGCTGCACGTCCCTTCATGTCTGTGCAGTGTCAATTGCACAAACATGCGATGTTGAGCAGTGGTCACGTGCTAGCCTGGCGCACACATGGCTTTGCCCGATGACCCCTTTCCTCCCCAGGCCTGCCCGGACCCTACGTGGGGTGTTTTGGGGACAGCTGTGGGGAGCACGGCGGCTTCACGAGGGTCGGTGGCCTTTGCCCATGCCTGCTGCGGCAGCCAGCCCAGCTCACCTGCCTGCACGGTGGTGGTGGTGGCACTCCTGCACAGCAGCTGCTGCTGCTTCTTCTTTCTCCGTGGTGGCTTCGTGGCAGGGGCCTGTGGTGGAGGGGGGCACGGGCAGCCCCTCACCCCGTACCACCTGCCTGTGCTGCTCTCCTGCCTGCGGGGCCCTGCAGCAGGTCTGGCATGGCTGCCCACAGCCACCTTCAAGCCTGGCAGGGAGCAAGGGAAGGTAGGTCAGCATGGCCCAGCCTCCCTCCTTGTCCATGACCACCCCCCCACCATCTTGACTCCCCTCAGTGCCTTCCCCCTCCATCTCTCCTTTCCTCAGCACCTTCCCCCTCCATGTCCCCTCTGTGCTTCACCTCGCCTCAGTGCCTTCCCCCTCCATCTCCCCTCAGGTTTTGCCCTTCCATCTCCTCTCTCCTCTATGCCTTCCCCCTACATCTCCCCTCAGCTCTTCCCCTCAGTGCCTTCCTCCTCCATCTCCCCTCAGGTTTTGCCCTCCACCTCTCCTCCCCTCCGCGCCTTCCCTTCCACCTCACCTTCCCCCTTCATCTCGCCTCCCCTCAGCACCTTCCCCTCCATCTCACCACTGCCTTCCCCCTTCCTTTTCCCCTCCGCTCTCCTCAGCGCCTGCCCTTCAGTGAGGTCTCCAGGGCAGCCGTGGCACAGCAGCAAGCCCGGGCCTGCCTGCTTGGGCAGGTGCCCGGCGCCATTGCTCTGTGTGAACAACCCTGTCCAGCACAGGTTTCCTCCCATGTGCCCCTCTGCATGTGTAGGTAGTGGGGCTTGCCCGAGGTAATATGGGCACACCAGAAAGCATTGGCTTGTGCGAGGTAGTACGGCCCTGGCAGCAGGTGAAGAATTGCAGGGCTGCGGGGTCTGCAGCACAGTGCTGCTGCAGAGGGAAAAATCAAACCCGAATCCATTGCGGGGAGACCAGCTATATCAGGGTCCTTCCCACCCCTTCGTAGCACCTCAGCCCTGTAAATGAAGGTGCTGAGGGAAACTCCACTCTCCCTTCCCTCCCCTCTGCCTTTCCCCACATCAGAGCAGCAAAGGTACATGTGAAACAGCTTCTGAGGTGGCGATAGCTCTCCTGAGTGTTTTGGGACCGGTGCAATCCTCAGATCTCCCGCCCTTGCTGCTGCGTTGCGCTGGGTGAGCATTTTAACAGCCTCACCAGTGAGGGAGATGAGTGCGTCTCCTTCGGAGGTGAGCCTGGACAAAAAGCGTTCGCGGGAACTCTAGCAACAGTTGCTGAAGCAATGCGCTGCTTATTTATCATCCTCTCCCTGGAAATAACATGAGGTTTAATCCTGGTTTGGTTGCTTTCTCCCCCTCCCTGCCTGCTCTCTTACCTTCTCTCCTTCTGATCTATTTAGATGTGAAATTTGGCAGACGCTTGTGGTTTTAGTCAGAGAGGTTGTGATGAAATCAGGCTCCCGGGAGGCTGCTCGCCCGGCGGATCCCTGGGCTGCAGGCAGCACTTCTCCGACTGCTGCTAATGGTCTGATTTCAAAGTGTCAACAGCAGGGGTTTCATAGGGATGGTTATTACTAATGCTGTACAGCAGCCAGCGGGTCTCCAAAGCCTGCGTGCGGATGAAAGGGATGGTGACGGAGGGCGAAAAGGCAAGGAAAACGGGAACAGCAGTGATGGGATGTAAATAATTCATCCAGACTGAAAAGTCAGTACAATATTTTTGGAGAACAGCTGAGGGAAGGGGATTACTTGTAGTTAGTGATGGTTGTCGTTAATTTTATTGTGATAAAACCTGACTTGCCAGCCAAAATAAGAACCCAGTGGTAGCGGCTGGCCTGAGCTACATACAATGAAAATCATCTTCTGGCAGCTCCTCCCTGGAGTACCAGGATGGGTAGGACCAATGTTCACCTGGCTGGTCTGCCCCTTCTGCTGCTGCAGTTGGCCAGGAGGATGCTGAGTGGTGAGGTGCTCTCTGGCAGCAGATGATTTTATTCTGAAGAGGCATCATCCCCAGGCAAATCCGTTACCCTCTTACTGCTTTCCATCATTGATCCCCCCATCCCCTTCAGCATCAAATCTGGGTAACACAACAGGCAGGTGCCTCTGAGAGGAGATTTGTGAACATGCCTTATATCCTGATTGGAAAAATTAGTAATTTTATAAGCAATTATATAGATCTGGTGACACGAGGAAGGAAACTTGCAAGCCTTAAATTCAAAGCCCAGCCTTAGCTGGTGCCAGGAAGCAGATCTTCACAGTTGTAGTGTATATGTGTATGTGTATTTTTATCAGGACATCAAAGAAATGCCCAAACCTCAAATATATAACCCATGGCTGCTGGGTTCTAACTCAAATGGTTTTTATTTGGCAGTGGGGGTGCCTCGGTGCACTTTTTGACTTCAAATGCAACTACACTGAGAAATTCCACTAGATTTCCTTGTGGAACCAGTTTACTCCAAAATGTGCATCGTTTTTCTGTGCCACAGATGCACTGAAACTGCGTATAGACCTACTGCACTGGGCTACTAAGGAAGTCGTTTTGTGAAATGTTATATTTGGTGCTGTAGGCTTACCTTGAACAAGGAAAAAAGAATTAGACCTGAGATTTGTTCGTGCAAGCAAAAAGAGCAGTGGATCAGAATGGGGAGTTTGTCTCTAAAACAGGTAAAAAAGCAGCTTAATTTGCTATGAAGCATCAGTATTCTTTAAATGTTTCCTTTGTCTTATATATTCTTGAGCAGGTGTGCTCTATAGGCAAGATTTTTTTGTTCAGATTAAGGACTGAATCATTGATCTTTTTATTGAGGAATGGTAATTAGAGGGACGAATACAAATTGAATCACTGAGGACCAAATAGTAGAGGACTGCAATCAGACTAACAGCTTGGAGAAAAATCCTGGCCACCTTGCTGTGAATTGTAAAGCAGCTAGACTGAGCTGGAGCGGTCAGGGCGATGGGAAGGGAGTGCCAAACATCTCTGGCTGTGGCAGTTCCTTGCCAGCTGTCAGCCTGTGCCGCTAGGAAATGGTCTTTCAGAGATAAGCAGCCAGCCAGTTTGGCCTTTGGTTATTCTATGTGTTTAAAATTGCTCATAATTAATACTCTTATTATTATTTGTGTATTAAAACATTAATTGTCCACCTCAAATTCTTGTGTCAAATGCTGATGATGAGAATCCCTACCTGAAGGAACCTGTGATCTAACTAGAAACGACAGCCAAACTGTGGAAAGCAGACCAGCAGTGCAACGCCTCAGCTCCGATTGCCCGGCAGGACGTGGCTGAGAATGGCAGCCCAGACCCCTGCTTACCAGTCCAATGTCCAAACCGGGAATCATTTCCTGTAGCACTTCAGGACTGTTACAATTAGGACTGTTTTGCTGGTTTTAAGCACCTGTAGTTCTTCTGGAGGACACCTTCACGCCCACGAGTTTAACATCTCTCTGAAAATGGCGGTCTTTATTTTTCACTTCTTGAGAAATGTGCTTGTCCGAGGCTGACAGGGAAAGGCTGCTCCCCGGCGTGCAATTACGTGCTGTGCTGAAAGGAGACTGGATCAGCTTGGGGCAACTGTCAGCGTCGCTGATAGGCCTGCAGGAGAAGGTTGCTATCTGTTACAATCCTCGTCATGTGTATATTTAAAATCTCTGGCAGCTGTGATCTGGTGAATAATTCAGTGAAACCCATCATCGATAAAAGAGAGATTTTGAAGGGTTCTTTGGGTGGAATTGGAAGTGCCTGCTTTCTGAGAAACAAATGTATTAAAAATTGACTTCATGCTGTCAAGATAAAACTCATATTTAACCTTTTTAAATTTTTAATGTAATGTCATATTTATTTTCTGTGACTTGCAGCTATCAAGGCCCAGCCTTGCAGTTGGACTCCAAAGCATCTGTGGTTCTGTGGGGATCCCGACGAGCAAATTGAGCAGCAGAATGGATACAGGCTCTGAGATGTGTGTCTTTTCCTGTGCCTATTGCTCCTGCCCGTACAGCTGGTTAAATAAGGTAATTTATCTTTTCCTGAAGCTGGCTGAACCATGTGTTTAATTTATTTATATTATTAACCGTGTGGAGGACTACCCTGGTGCGAAATGTCGTCTTCGAGTGCTTTCTTCCACAGAAGTACAGGCTCTGTATTAATGCAAACACTCCTTCCTCTGATGTATTTTTCAACACTTGCCTAAACCAAAAAGCAAAATATATACTCAGACTTGAACTGGATTTAGGTACAAGGTGGCTTAGGGGTCCCGAAGCTTATCCTGTGAAGTCTTGTGGGTGTATGGAGATGATGGGGCTTCTCAAGGTTTCTTCAGGTTTCTCAAGAGCAGGCTCTGAACAGGCAGTAAAAGCACAGACTGAGGATTTATTTTCTCTTCCTTTCTCTTTTCCTTCTCTCTTTTCCTCTCCCTCCCTTCCTGTCACACGGCAGGTTTACTCACTGCATCCACTGGATGTTTAGACAGTAACGAGCCCTAATTTCTGTGTTCACAGGCTAGTGCAAAGGAAAAGCTGTTTTCCTGTGATTTTCTGTTGACTTGCCACCACATGATCCCAGGCTGTCACTTCACTGAGTGCTTTGCTCCCCCCTCCCCACCCTCCCTGTGCTACATGGGACAGTAATTAGCATTTGTACGGCTCTCCAAAATGCAAAGCGAGCCATGTTTTATTACGATGAAGCGTGAGGGAGTGGGCTATAAGCAATTGTTGAAAGCAGAAGAAAAGCCACGGCAGCCCCGTGGTCCCTCACTGTGCAGTGAGTTGGTTGAAGCAGGTTGGCTGGGTTTATCTTGGCGTTTTGGGTCTGTGCTGGGTCCACGCTGCACCCGGTTTGCAATTCTTCCTGCAGACTGAGCTTTTACTGACGTGGGGGTCCTGTTCACGGGACCGTCCACAGCAGTCCCGGGAAGAGCAGCTTTACTGTAAAAAAAGTGAGACCAAATTTTGCCGCTGATCCCAGGCAGCCTTCTGTAACTGGTGTCTGTTATTAGGATGGCTCTGCAGATTTGGGCCCTTAATTTTTAGAAGTTACGAGCTCCCCGCAGTTGTCCCGAGCCCAGCAGGTCACCTTGCTTTGCTATGGGGTGCTCTTGTTCTGAACTTTTTTTTTTCCCCCTGCAAAATTCATTTTTGTGGTGGTGTTGGTTTTTACTGTTTCGTTTGTTTGTTTCTTGGGGTTAGTTGTTTTTTTTTTTTTTT
>WAAD01010215.1:17184-114855 GCA_013389945.1 Fregata magnificens | reverse complement strand
AGGGGCGCTCCGTGCGGAGTTTCAAGCAGAGTTCCAGGTGTTGGTACGTGCTGCCTGCCTGGGAACCTGCTGGGAAACTGCTGCGTCCGGAGCCCGCGGGGTATGGCCCCTTTCCCTGGCGAGCTGGGACAGGGGAGCGGCTTTGGGGGGGCCTGGGGCACCGAGACCCGGAGCTTCACTGGTGGGGGAGTCTTATCTAAAATGCTGCCGAAAGCAGTCCCAAAACACGGCAAGGTGAACAGCGCAAGGCTGAATTTAGGTGGAATTCAGCCTCCTGAAGGTAACTGAATGACAGAGGTGGGGGGGGAAACACGCCAGAAGCGGGGGGTTGAAAGTGACGTGCTCCACTGAAAAAATTATCAGCCTCGGCGTGCTTTTGAGAGCCGTTGGGGTTGTGCGCGTTGTGCGGTGGGAGCAGCCATGTGCATCTTATGGAGGATGGATTGTCGTGGTTCTTTTGGGCACTCTGACGCGAGGTGATGGGTGCTGTTGTATACGCAAGTAAGAATGACATGCTGTGCCCACCCCTGGGGTTTTTCGTCTGCTGCAGCTTGGGTCAGGTACACCCCAGGGCCTGGTCAAAGTCCACGGCTTTCTTTTTGCTTGTACCTGCAGTGATCAGGGGTCTGGAGTTACTACTGGCCATGCTTGTGTGTTGTTCAAAGGCTTCCTAGGAAGCCTAAAACCAATACTACAGCTTAAGGATACTGAGAAAGGGTATTTCATCCTCCAGATATGATGGCAGGCCTGTGGCTCGGAGCCGTGCTGGATAGCGAGTTTTTGTAAAGGCCTGGGGTCAGGCTGCTCAGCAGAGTTTCTCCGCCAGCCATGAATGTGCTTTTCCTGGTTCACTTGAGGTTACCCGCAAAACAGCCTGGCATGCGGTTCTCCTGCAAGGGATTCCTTGACAAACGCTGGCCCTTGCTCAGTACTTCCCTTCTATGTCCAATTCTTTCTAAGAAACTTCATGCTTCTCTGGAGGCTGGGAAGTGCTGATTCCACCCTGCCAACCTCCAGCTGCAGAAGGCCTCCTGAGCTTTTTAGCATATTAGAATAGTGAAATGAGTCTCTCTAATTGGCCATTTAGATGCTAATTTGCTTCTCCTAGGCCTATGCCAGATCAACCTGCCCCAGAATGTGAGTCAGAAAGAGCCTCCTGTCTTCATGAATTATTCACTTTGCACAACACACCTGCCTGGCTGGGGATCAGAAGGAAATAGGGCCAAAAGCTGATAAATAAAGATACACCTTGGCAGGTGGAATAGTGCTGGCTTTCCTCCCCAGCATCGTAGGGTGCTGGGGAGCCGGAAGACTGCTTTGCTTGGGCAAAAACCGGTTCTTTATAGCCTACCATATATCAAATAGCCACGCTAATAAGTGCCTCTCATTAATACAGGATTGTTGGTACTGTATGTCAGTTTTCCTGTAGAGCTGATTTTATCTTCCCACTCGTAGGACTGGCGTGGACCTCCAGGGCATTGTATTTTATAAGCTTTTTAACAAGCTCTGTCTTAAAAGGAGTTAGGCTTCTTGCCACTACTGCTAGAATTGGGAAGCAGCTCTGGTGCATGGGAACCTTCTTTCCTCCCAACCTCATTCCCACTTGCTCCTTTTCCAACTTGGCCTTACGTGATAATGACACTTCTCTCCCCGTCCATGTGCTGAGGCTGATTTGTGTTTACCTTGAGCTGGGCCAACCAAAATTGAATACACGGCTCTGAATGAGGTCTTCCCTGTTTCGCTCGTGCTGGTACTGCTTAGATTGAGCCTTCATGGTGGGACAGACGGGTAGAAAGTCTGTCTGATTGGGTTCTTAAGTTGTTGTCCCAAAGCTTGCCAAGGCTTTGTGGTGTTTCTGTGGATGTTTTGTTTTCCTTGTCTCTGTTGGCCCAAGCCGCAGAGCTGCGAGTCAAGTCTGATCATATTGGATTCCTTGTGTCGCTTGGCTCTCCATCTGCTGCTGAGGGTTGGTACTAACAGTGCGGATTTGTCACAGTAAGAAATTGCAAAAGGCCATTTCTCAGCCATGCCCCTGTGTGCCAGCCCGACTCTTTCCCTTCCTGAGAGCCGGCAGCAGGAAGGTGATGAGGATTTTTTGGCTCTGCTGTGCTTGTGCTTCCTCCCTGCTTAGCCCCTATAGAATGTCGAAGCTTACAGCAGGCTCCTTTGCCACTGGAGGGGCTGAGAAACTGCTAGATGTAGGTGTGAAGGGGCAGTTAAAAGTGGTTTGTGTGTGAGAAAAACTTTTATAAAGCCCTGATTCAGGCCAGCACTTGTACAGGCAGTTACTCCCCTTCTCTGGCTCTGAGACTTGGCCGTATCTTGAAAGTCAAGCGTGTGTCTTCTGCCACGCTTCTACAGCTGCAAGGGTTATTCTGTCACTTTAAAACAGTTGTGTGCTTTGAAATACGACTGTGGCACTAGGATCTTTAAAACATGAGGGGAAGACTTGCATCTGGACTAAATAGCCTTCCCCTGCCTGCTCATACGTGTCTCCCTTCTGCGCGACTAGTCTCTGGGAGGAAAAGGGACTGGCCAGCAGTGGGTGGGAGGCAGAGGCTGGGTTAACCTTGCCTATCTCCAGTAGTCATTTATCCTCTGTCATAGCAACAAGAGCAAACACTCACTTAGTTGCTAACGTTTCCCAGGGATAATGGGGTCTGGTGCACAGAGCAGAGAGTAATTACACTGCCTCTTTGAGGGAGCAGCAGCTAAAAGGAAAAACAGGCCAGCACAGTACCTGGTGCAAGCTGGGAGTCCTGGGGGAGGTGATGCCCTCAAAGCAGGCAAGTTAATTACACCAGCACAGCTCGGCTTGGGAATTGGGAACTCATCTCTGGCCAACTGTGTAATTTTTATTTTTTAAATGAAGTATTTAAAAAAAATTTGCCTAATTAATTTCCTATAAAAACAAATTAACATAGACGCGAGCTGCTTAGCTGAAATAACCAGGCAAATGAAAGGTGACTGGAGAGCTCCTTATGGGCCTATACAGGACATTTTTGTATCTGCAGGGCTGTGAGGAATTCATGCTTTGTGGGCACCTGTAATCAGCGGAGCTGCAAGAGGGCTCGTGCAGGCTGTGCTTTCGCTGCCATGAGGAGGTGTTTTCTACTGCAGTGACTACCTCAATGTCAACAAGACCCTTCAGTTTTAACTTTGATGTAGTCAAGGTAAAGTCAAAATGTGTTTGAAGTGGAGGAGTGGGGAAGGGACTTGGTGTAGCGAGATGATGCTAAAAGTGTACATGAGCTGAAAAAGCAAGCAGATAAATTTGGGACAGAAAAATGTTAAGGGTGTTAAATAGAGCTACAGCCTGGCTCAGGGAGTGCATGATCTAGGAATCTCTGGAGGCTGGGAGGGTATGCTGGAAAAGTATTGCTGTGTTGTGCTCTGTTCTTGTACTCTTCTTTAAGCATCTGCTCTTGGAGCTGGTCAGATAGCAGGTACCGTGCTCACTGGACCTTTGGCATGACCTGCTATGAGTGTGCTCTGTTATTAAGGTAAAGATACATGATGTTCATGTTGCTGTTCTGCTGAGAAAACTGGCCTTCTTTCACAGAAGAGTGTCATGTCAAAGAGCTGTGTCTGCGTACTGCTGTCAGCCAGGGCTAGCTCTGGGACGTGCCGACATGGCAACCTTCTGCCATTGCGGCTGCCATTTGTAGTTGGTGCCTAATGCGCTGGTTATTGGAACATGGATCAGGAGTACATCCAGAACCACCTCCCGCTGCTGTTCTGCTGCTGCTTTGGGAAGGTGTGCCTGCCGCAGGATCCATGGCTGTGTGGCTTGGTGGGGTGGCATGGAAGGGTGCTCCCCTCTCCCCAGCCTGCGCCTGGATGACATGCTGCCCCACAGCCAGCTGCAGCCCACCTTAACCCTCCAGGCCAAGAAGTGGGAACTGTCCAGTGGGAAAGATCCTGCTCACTTTGCTGTCTTGTGGTCGCTCTGCAGGGATGTGGGGCCAAGTCACCAGCGTGACCCTGCTGCTGTTCCCTTTGCTCAGACCCCACCTGAAGATTTCTCCCTCACAGACTGAAGTCATGTTCTCTGGCTGTGGAGTCTAAGTCTCATCACGGAGACAGCAGAAGCAGTGCTACGTCAGAGCTGCAGGCAGAGATGCGCTCAGTTATGCATCCACCAAAATGCTCCTGGCCCCATGCAAAGGGTTGGCTCTCTGCGGGGCAGCACTCCTTCCTTGCAGGGCTTCCCTTAGCTTCTGTGCCAAGGGCAGCCAGGTGGACTCAGATTTAATGAGGTTTTGTTTCACATGACTTCCTCCATCATAGCAAAGGAACAAGCAGGTGGAGGGTTTTTAAAGCAGGTCACAGAGTATCGATAAGAGCTCCCTTTTAATTCTTAATTCAAGTCAAAAACAGAATCTTGGAGTGGGATGTTTTCTTTCTGTAACACTAAGTACTTGTGCTTCCCCTTTATTCTGTATGCAGTGTACTTGCAGCAGGGCCAAGAGCTATGGATTTCTCTTGACCTCACTGCTAGAGACTGGCTGCTTCTGCCCTTCGTTAACTTGTTGAGAGGAGCAGAGAACAGGGAGGGGTTGGCTCTGTGAAGTAGGTGCTAACTGGAGCATTTTTGAGTCAGCAGTAGAGGCTGACTGCAAGAGAGGGCTGTTTCACTGCAGCCCATCGAAATGACTCCCCTGGCTGGCGTGGTTTTGCTATCTTAGTGTTTCTGATTAGGCTGATTCCACGGTACTTCTTGTCCTGTACAGAGATAAGAGGGAGGATGCCTCACGCCTTCCAGATACTGGTACCATTTCTCTGGCATTGTTCCCGTGGCCATGCAAGATGCTCCTTTCCCTCCAGTCCTGCTAGTGCTCCTGTTTCTGCCCCAGCAGACTGTGGCCTGCAGTCCCATGTGATTCTTGTTTCCTCCTCCAAGGTAGTTGTGTCAAACCACACCGGGCTTTTTTCAGAGGCAAAGGTGCAAAGCCACCTGCAATGCCAGTTTACATCAGAGGGAGCAGCAGATACCCAGTGCTGCCCAAGGAAAGTGCTCCTTGTAAGTATTTTAGGGAATAATCTATCTGAAGACTGTTTTGGGATATGATGGATCTCTAGGCTGTGTTTTGTTTTCCTCCTCTCTTTGCAGATGCTGCTCAGGGAATGGTGGAGAACAGAAAGCGTATGCTGAGTAACAAGAGGCAAAAGAGCATGACATTGCTTGTTTTTGTTCAGTCATGCTGAGTAAAGCGCGCTGTGGTATGAGGCTGGAGAATGTGCTTAGGTCTCTCCTGAGAAAAATGCTTAGCTGATGTGCTCTGTTCTGACTTGCCTTCAGCTCTGTGAGAGCAGATAAAGCTCTGCAAAGGAGGGGCAGATGTATTCAGCACTGCTTTCCACCCTGAAAGCACAGCTGGTGGCAAGGCAAACTCCTCTGCCCTGACCATGGTATGGGGCTCATCTCCAGCTCTAGCATTTATGCTAAACACCCCACAGCTGCCAAGCGCTGGTCACGTTGGTATGGTTGTGTGCATTCAGCCTTGCCAGTGGACGTTGAGTGTGTGGGCTGTGCTATTCTTCAGGTGTGCGTGAGTGGGAGGGAAGAGTATGGGGTATATCTGAAGAGTAATTTAATATATGCATTTGTGTGGGGGGGGTACATGTGCGTATAATCCTGTAACAACACATCACAGGCTTGGAAAATATCTGGAAAATCCCAGGTCAGCTGTTCTGTGTGAAATTGTAGCTTCTCTCTGCTTTTAACATAGGCCTGGGGGTGGGAGCCTCCATATTCTTTTGCTGTTAATGCTTGATTGCTCGCCTGTGTGTGAGCTGCTGTGGGACGTGTGCAGGGACTGTGTTCTCTCCTTGCTTGAGATCGTGAGGAAGATAAAAAGAGCAGGAGGTGTTCCGGGGCAAAATGGAAATGCAAACCCACAGCATGCGTGGCACTGAGCAGAGCTGGGAAAGTAGTTGGTAAATCAAAGATGCCACGGTTCAAGGATTTCTTCTAGGGATGATCCCTTTCACAAGTGATCACGTTAACTAATGTAGTAAAGGTGTAAAAAATTGTGTGTGACACTTCTGTCCTTCCTGTCTCAACCCTCTTCCTCTGCCAAACCTTTCCTGCAGCCTCCCATTTCCTCCATGCCTCATTTTGCTGTACAGTTGGACCATGCTGCTGAGCATTATGCTGAATTGTTAGAGCCTTCACCCTTTTTATACATCTGTCCCCCTCGCACCAAAAGAAATCTGTGCTTCATGTGGAATTCCTCCTCTTCTCTCCTGCCTGTTGTAAGCACTGAGTTTTCAGATTCTTCAGAAATTGGATGGTCACAGAGGAGTGAACTGGTTTATTGTCTGTAACAGTTTTGGCTCTCAGGGCTGATATGGGCTTTGGCAGGAGATAGCTGTCAGTTCTCTAACACGGGTTAGTGTTTCTGTGCCAGCGGGTGAGTGCAGCGTGTGGCCCATGCGAGCTCAGTGTAGGGAGAGATCGATTTGCACAAGCTGCGTGCCTGCATGTGTAAGAGGGCCAAGGCCGTGCAGCTTGTGATGCCTCCGTGCCTGGCACAGAAGCAGAAAGCTCTGTGTGTCAGCAGTAGGTAGCAAGTGTAGGTGCAGCACGCTGAACCACAGGCACTGCTGGGGTAAGTGTGCTGTGGATTCAGACTGGAATATGTGTTTTCTTGGGAACTACTGCACAGTTGGCAGGTGATATACCTTGCCTGCTATAGTATCTGATTTGTGTTTGCCAAACAGCATTAACCACGTTATCTGTGCCCAGCAGGTATGGTTTCAAAGCTGGCAAATGTCTGTTCTGGGGAGGGTAGGTATTAATACCTGGAAACTTATGCATTAGGGTTCATGAGACACTTGGTCTGCTGGAGAGCAAATCCAGCTGGAGAAAAGCTCGGTACGGAAATCTTTTGGCTGTGTCTGTCTCTTGGTGCTTTCTGTTCATCTGAGCTGCTGGTAGGACTCAGAACTGCTTAGCTGCAAAGTCCCTTTTGGGCATGCGTTTATCCCATGGGTATGTGGAAGTTGGCTCTTGCTGCCTTTACTGATCAGTTCATAGTGAAATTGTCATTGAACACAAGGAACTGCTGGTGTGACCATGCTGGTTACAGGAGCCGCAGCAGGAGATCTGCTGCAAGAGGTGCTGTCTTAAACATCAGAGAATGCAAACAAGCTGCTATTGTAGGCTGTAGTTATAAATATCAGGCTATTATGGAGGCAGTTTTAATGAACGAGATGACTTGCCACTATTCATGCTGATTGTAGCGTGGGTTTTTGTTTGTTACCCCATTAAGAGGTAAAAAAAAAGCAACTGTAGTTTCTCTGTGTCCTTTAGAGTGGCTTTCTCTGTCAGTACTGCAGCCTTGGGGCTCTAGAGGTGGTGGAGCAGAGATTATTCTTACAAACAATGCTGTTCTCTAGTTTGAAATGAAAAATCAGAACTGACAAAGAGTCTCTGGCTTTTTTTCGGAGTACCATAAAATCTAAACTTCCAGCCTTGTCTTCAAGGTATTTGAAGGTATTTATTGGCTTATGTTTTATGAGGATGATGGTATGTTTTTATTGCTGTCTGTGGGTGACAGTCTGTCTACTTCCACTGTGTATGACGCCAGCAGATCACCTCTGTTTTGCTTGCCAGAAGAGTGGCCCTTTGGGACTGTTAATAAGGCAGTGCCAAGCGCTGCCCTGTGCTTTCTTGAGGGTGGGGTGGCAGCTGTGCTCAGTGCTGGCATTTGCTTCTTACAGGTGTGATCTCTGCCTCTCCTCCGCAGCCTGGTGCCATGGCCGACACGATTTTTGGCAGCGGGACAGGCCAGTGGGTGTGCCCCAACGACCGGCAGCTGGCACTGCGTGCCAAGTGAGTCCTCACCACCCCCCTCCTGTCCTTCCAGCCTCAGCTCTGGCCTGAATGGTTTCCTGGTATCAGGCCTCATCCACAGCCTGGTTGGGAAGCCAGAGTTCGCCTGTCACGCAGACTCCTCTGTACCCTAGAAGTGTGCTGCTTGGGTAGGATAGGAGCCTGCTAAGCTGGGGCTCGGTACTTGGCTGCTGCCTGGAGCTGCCCGCCTGCAGTGGAGTTTGCAGCGTGGCTGGTGTGTGGTGGGAGTCCATCCCACCAGCCCTCCCTTGGGTGAAAAGAAGGGTTTGGAGGCAGGCTCGTATCTCTGCAGCACCCTAAATATAATTGATAGCATGCCCCAGCTGCCAGTGCTCTTTTGTTTTAGGAACTTGTCATTTGATCTCATTTCCCCTGAAGTTAAATTACTGCATAACCTAAAGACAAAAGGGATGGAGATGAGTCAAGCACTAGAATTGCATTTGTTTCTTGGATGCCTTCCTTCTCTGGCAGCCAGTACCATACCACTGCCACCTCTGCTCTTGTCTGAATCTCTGGGGTCAGCCTGCTGCAGAGTGTTAGAAAATAGGAGGTCATCCTGTGTCTGAGGGGACTGCCTGAGTGTGAACAGTGCATGCCATTGCCACTTCTCCAGCCTTCACCTGAAAGCCTCATTAAGACAGCTGTGTCTAGTGCCCTGCACTCTGCTAGCAGCCATGACTTTATCTAGTGACCTCTAAACCCCTACTGAATGGTAATTAATTGAGCTGTGAAAGCTCCTGCCTGTCCCTGTGTGAGCTAAGGAGAAAAGTCAGCTGCTGTATGTGAGGCATGGAGGGAAGTGGCTTGCCAAAGTCCTCGTGTGGGCCTGGGTTAGACCATGGGAGGAAGATGCCAAATTTATATTTCCAAGTGTGCCTGGTGATTGGTGTGTTTGAACTGAGAACCTTAGAAATGTGTGATCTGGAGGGAGGACGGTGCAGGTAATCGCTGTGTTCTGGAGTCAGCTGTTGGCATTTGTGGTGTCTGGCATCAGTACCCACCTCTGCAAGGGTACCCCCAGGATAGCCAGCCCTAGGTGCACTAGTTTTCTTTACGGGCAGAGTCAAACAGGAGTGGGGACATGGAGTGGTAAAATACAAACTGGAGCAGAAAGGGAAATGAGAGGGCAGGGAGAGACAGCGTAGCACTCAGTGCTGCTGGAGGAGTGACGTGGTGATCTGGTCAGTGAGGAGATACTCCCGCTTTGGGCATTAGCCAGGGAACAGACTTCTCTGATGGAAGGCTGACGCAGGCACTGTGTGCCTGGCAGGTTTGGCCTGTGGGGCAGGTCAGGAGTTTTGTGCTTTCATTTCACAGCTTAATTCTTCCCTCCACCCCCTCCCACAGGCTCCAGACGGGCTGGTCAGTGCACACGTTCCAGACTGAGAAGCAGAGGAAGATGCAGGCTCTGAGCCCGCAGGAACTTGAGGTCATTCTGGAAGTCATCCGCAAGGCGGAGAAATTGGACATCATTGAGCAGCAGCGCATTGGGTACAGTCACGTTCATTTGTCCTCTTCCTTCAGAAGGAAAGGTCAGCGCAGATGGAGGAGTGGCTCTCATGACTGCCTGAGCTCAGCCTCTATCAGTCAGAGCATCCTTTAGGTCAGTTATTTTCCCCTCCCGTGTTGCTTGTTTGGAGGTGATGAACATTGGGAAGGATGTGGTGATGTCCTCCTCCCCATGTCTCAAGCCTTTCTCATGCTGCCTTTGAGCCTTGGGCCTTGCTGTAGTTGCAGCTACTGACACAGTCCCTGGTAAATGCAGCCTGTGCTAAGGCAGCTGTCCAAGTGGCTCTGGAAGAGGCTGGAGAAGATGCTGAGCTGTGCAGCTGCATCCACTGCTCGTGGATGGCATGGTTCAGAAACTGCTGCTGGCAGCACAATTAGGTTTTCCCTTGTCTGCAGCAGCCCCCTGGGGTTTTGCCTGGAGCAGTGATTGAGTTTATGTTCTAGTTGGCTGAGCCCTCTGGAAGGGGTTTGCTAGTTTGAATTATTTAATTTACGGGCATCCTTTTGCTGCTGCAGATTTCCATTTGCTTTCAGTCCTGCTGGAGGTCTGGCCTCAGCTGTGTCTGTGGTCATCCTACACTGACTGCCTTTAAAGCTGGGGAGTTCAGCAGTCCTGCAGCATTTCCCAGCGGTGTTTCATGTTCACGAGACAGAAAACCCCCGTGACTCCCAGCCCGTGTCCAGCAGGCCCAGCTTCCCACCCCTGTGCTTCGCTCTGTCCCTGTGCAGTGCACATTAGTGAGGGCTAACAAAAACTGACGGTGATGTTTGTGATATATGGGAGACCCCAGCAGCCCCAGAAGCAGCCGGCGATCCTGAGGGGCCGATCATTCTGTGCGGTTGTTGGTGTAGCTCACAGAAAGCGAGAGCCTTGCTGTTCCCATGCTGAAGCATTCTCTGAAGTGCCTTTGTTAACTCCTGGAGTTCTCTTGTGCTGAAGTCAAGGATCATAAATCCAGTAACGATGGCTCAGCCTGGCTGTGCTGTCTGACCTCATCACCATAGGCAGTACCTCTTTCAAACAGACCTTGCCTTCCTCTCAGTGCGGGACTTGGTTGGTGGGACGTTAGCGCTAATGAGAATGGGATTGCATGGATAGCAGGATTGCGTTTCCTCCCTGAGCTGCATGCACGCACATGGCTGTGGCTGGTCGCTGCCTCTGATAAATGGCCTGTCTGTTATCATCCCCATCTACAAATGGATGCCTGAGAATTGCCAAGTGGTGATCTCATGACAGCAGCCTTACTCTGCATGCTCTCCACATCCTGCATCCTAATTGCTTATCCCGCCTTCCTTCCCTTTTGTAGTCCTGCTGCTATGGACATTGTGCATACATATGTGCTTCCTGTCTTCCAAGCAGGCTGTCGAATGAAGCAGGGAGCAGTTACTGGCATTCCTGTACTGCAGCCAGGCTCATTTTGGTCTGATGACTTCAGTCTGGCCTTCCTGCTTCTAATGGGATGTGGGCAAGTGATGCACCTGCAGTGCTGCTTTCAGGGACTGTATGTAAGAATGGAACAGGGCTTGGGAGGTCTAACTCTTCTGCCCTTTCCCAGTGCTGTCTGACTTGCCCTGATCTGAGCACTAAATGCTTTTCCTGCTCTACAGGCAGGAAATCATTGTGCTGAGACTGTGTGGCCCCAATGACACCGGGCTCCTAAAGGGTGCTGGGACCAAGCCCCTCTTGTGAGCTGTCTGCACTGCACTCACTAGCTGAGTCAGGCCTGTGAGTGGTATTCGCAGTTTTGATTGTTCTGGGTCTGGTGAGCATCGGTAGATGGATTTACAGAGGTTTGTATCGCCTGAAGTCCAGGAGCTACCTAATGGGAAACACTGAGTGCAGAGACTGAAGTGGAAGTATATATGGTCCCAGCAAGGGGCCCAGAACTGCACAGAAGCAGCAAAGGTAGGCGGAGTCTGGAGCAGACGTCTGCAGGTTTTCGGCATGCCTCAGTACCATGTGCTTCAATTTCCAAGGTGAGTGTTGTAACCTCTGCTCTGCCTTGTTCCCTGCAGGCGCCTGGTGGAGCGGCTGGAGAACATGAGAAAGAACGCGATGGGCAACGGCCTCTCCCAGTGTTTGCTCTGCGGTGAACTGCTTGGACTGCTGGGCAGCACGTCAGTCTTTTGTCAGGATTGCAAAAAGGTGGGTTTGGTCACACAGGTTCTGCCTGTTCCTCGTAGCAAATCTGTCCAGAAAAGGCCACTAGGCCTCTCAGAAGCTAGACAGCTCTGCAGAGTTACCTTATCTTAGCCCCACTTGTCTAGGTTGGTGCTGTCAAACCATCAGGTTTTTTTCTTGCACCCCGGTTATTTTATTCCTCGGGATCCTGAGATGCCTAAACTGCACTTAGTACTGAGATGGGGTGCATCAGCCCCCTCTGCACCTTCCACTCTGGGGTTGCTGAGTGGGAGAAGGGGCAGGAATGTATGGCCATTAGAGGCAACTCATAAAAGGGTCTGTGTGCTTTACTGTTATTTACTGCAAGGTCTGCCCTTAGACCTTCCAGTAACATGTCTCTTCACAGGACTCAAGTCCATCTTCAAGTGTAAGGTTTCCAACCCTGATACATAAATTAGCCTGTGCATCAAATACTGCCCGTGTTTGTATATGTTGTTGGCAGGACTGCATGGGTGCTGTTTGAAAGGCAGCATCAGTTTGCAGGGAGACTGCTGTTCTGCCAGTGCTCTGCGGGACGATTGTTTCTTGTTTAGACTCTGCAGCCAAGGGGTTAATCTGTATTTCTGTGGAGATGATGATCTCCAAGGCAACCACCTTATCCTCCCTCTGCTGGGAGGCTGTTTTTCCTGCACTTGAAGCCCATCTTTCCCTGGGGAGATACCTCTGTAAGTGGCTTTGCCTCAGCGTGCTGCCTGGGGAGAGGTGAGGGTACCTGCTGGGTGCAGGAGTGTTTCTGACTTGCTGGTGGTAGGGTGGAAGGGAGCAGCCTGTGCTGACTCTCTCCCAAGGAGACATTTGCCCATGTCACCCACCCTGTCCCGTGGAGCCCACAGGACAGCGCTTAATAAAACCTGCTCCTTTACCATGGAGTGGTGCGTGTTGGCACCTCTGTGGTTAAGCAGCCGTGCAGGCCATGATGGAGAACCTTTTGTGCTGGCACTGCTGGAGTTTGTGAGATGCAGCTCTCATGCAGGGCAGGCTGCCAGGCTGGGCTGCAGCAGGGCTTAGAGCTCTTGTAAGAGAGGGGAGGGAGGTGGGTGCCCCTTGCAGTCAGAACTGAGGTCTCAGCATCCCTCCATACGTGCTCGCTGGGCAGGGAGCTGCTGTGAGCTGTGTTGCCTTTGCTGTCGAGTAAGTTTCTCCACTGGATCCAACTTGCAGAAGTAGCTTAACTGAGGCAGGGATTATGCAGAGGATTGCTTGTAAGGCAGTGACTGGGAAAGTAAACACAAATCTTTGAACCCCTGAGTCCTAAGCCAGGGATAAAGTAGCTTTTTAGGAAGGGGTGGGAAAGGAAGCAGCAGCAAGGGACTGGGAAGTGAAAAGTTTGTTTTAAATGGGAGCTACAGGGCAGCTCTCTTGGAGAGGAGCATGGGCTCTGTGCACACGTGTCTGTGGAGAATAAAGGGCTGGATGGTAGACAGGAGACGGCTAGGTGTTTCCTGAATTTCAAGCACGCGGAATAACAGGATGTGCTGTATTCTTGCCTTCTTCCCTTGGCGGTTCTGCTCTCACCTTGTCCGAAGCCAGCTAGGTCACATTGCCACAGCACTTTCTAACCTCCTTCCTGTGAGCCTTGTACACTAATGAGGAGGCAAAAGCTGGCACAGACACTTCCCTGCCCTGTTAATTTGCAGTTGCAGATAGTAACCCCTCCAGCTAGTGAGGCTGCATGAGCCCAAGGCTCTGGGAGGGCTGTGACCAGAAAACCCCGGAGAAGGGATGGGTTTTTCTGTAGTTATTCCCTTTTTGTCTGGAGTCTGTTGGGCAATTCAGGAAGATTCATACCCAGGTTGATTTAAGGTGAGACCCTACTTTTCCAGTGTGCATTTTGCAGCTGCTTTCAGCTTGGCTGCACTTTTCAGCTGTGTGCAAGCTCAGGGCAGTGCTGAGTGGGTGCCCTGGGCTTCTCTCCTTACTGCTTTTTATTGCTGTGAAGTGAACTCAGGGAACAGTCAACCCTTCGGCAGAGCACACAGCGTGGACTGTTACTTTAAGCTTGTTCCCTCTCATCCAGGGATATGCATTACTCATGCAATGTTGTATGCAATAAGCAATGGCTTGTCAGGGAGTTACGGATTTTTAAAGTTCATATTTTTCTTGCTAGTGTTGCTCTGTTACCGTCTCACTGCAGCCCATTTAATTCAATAGCAGGAATTGTTGTAATGCTGCATCTGAAATGTAGCAAAGAACTTACCTTCAGCAAGTCCCTTCTGCTGAATAGAGGTTCTACATTTCTTGTAGCCTGGTGGATTTTCTAAGCGCCACTTTCTGTTTTATGAAGAGTATTTTTAATATTAGTTTTTATTATCTTAGAAATAAATGCATAATGGCAAGACAAAGATATATGCAAATCCAGATATGTTAACAATGACAGTAGTTAGACAAAGCATAATGTGTCATTTACCATGCAGAGGGTATCAGTATCATGTATAAAAGGTGAAGTATAAGTAGGAGAAGAAAGTGCTTCATCTTGTATTTAATGAGGAATGGGGCTGTGTTTAATGTCCTTGATTTTTATGTCTTCTTCTGAGGGGTGGTGAGTGATGCTCAGTTTTCCAGCTAGTCTGCAGAGGAGGGGAGGAAGAAAGCCCTGCTTTATATTGGAACTTTAAAAATTATGGCTAGGAATAAAATTGCTTGGAAACTTCCACTAGAGGGAGTGTTTGAATGTGCTATATGTGTGGGGATTGGGATCTTTGAGGGTATTTAAGACTGAGTTGCTCCCTCAGATTTTGGTTTGAGGGAGGGAGAATTTGGGGTAGTTCAGGTGGTGTCTGCTAATTGCATCTGCAGTCCCTCTTGGCTTGGGTAGCACCATGTTGAGCATTGATGCACCAAACCCAAGAGGTTGTTCCTTATTTCTCTGGGAGGATGAGGGCGAGGGCAGGAACAGAGAGATGGAGAGGAGCACCAACCTCTATGGGGCTGCTGGTGCCACCTCCCACTTTCTGTGCCGCGCGAGTCAGGGACAGACCTGCCTCTGGACTACACTGACAAAATAGTTGGGTGCGTTGTGTCATGCAATGAAGCCATTGCCTCAGGTACCATTGTTCTGCTGCTGTCTTCCTCCAGGCGT
Source organism: Fregata magnificens (assembly GCA_013389945.1). Classification (NCBI taxonomy): domain Eukaryota; kingdom Metazoa; phylum Chordata; class Aves; order Suliformes; family Fregatidae; genus Fregata; species Fregata magnificens. The sequence continues at coordinate 100,224 of WAAD01010215.1, read as the reverse complement.
GGGCACTGAGGGCTGAGTGAGCCACTGAGACTTTTGTCCCTGGACACAGACCTCCTGGCTCAGAGGAGGAGCAGCCTGGTTAGGGGGATATGTAAAACCTTAGCTGGGGAGATTAAATTCACATGTGTCTCTAAGCAAGGTTTTGCTCTCCAGGGCCCTCTTGGGAGTGGCTTTTGCTCTGTGAGGATCAAAGAATTCATCCAATTTCTCATTCAAGCTGTAAGCCAAGCCTGATACATATCAGCTTCATTATATAATATTAGGTGATTCAGGTTGTAAATGGCTTGTAATGCCAGCGGAGACATGGAAGTTCCTTTGTGCAGCAATAGAGGCTGTATGATGCTATCAAGCATTCTGCTCAGGAAATGTACATGTAGGCACGGTTGTACCTGCTTCCGAAGCAGCCACAAATCAATAGCTGCTGAGTGTGTGCTGAAATGGAGGGGAAGCCGTGGGGTTTAAGACTATGTATGGGTATGAGGGAAGGGAGGAGGGGATTTCCAGTCTTGCACAAACTAGCGCTTGTTTTGTACTTGGTTACAGCTGCTTTCCATGCCATGGTGATTGGGTTTTAGGATTTAGAGGAATTAAAAAAAAAAACGCTCTAGAAATACGCCTATTGGTCATGGGGTTTGATTTGCCCTGTCCAGTTCTGTTCTCACCCTGCAGTCAAGGACTGTGCTGTAGATTCACCTTTGTCTCATGTCCATACCCGAAGCAGCTTCCTGCCATCAGTGGTTCTCCAGGATAAATAAGAAAATTGTGCCATATTTAGGTTTTTAAGGAAAGCAAAACAGAACTGTTGGGATAGATGCTTCTCGACCTTCTCTCTCCCAAGGCCTATATGGCTGTGGGGAGTTGCTAATGCCACCATTTTTTTTTTCCTTCTTTTTCTCCTCTCTCCTTTTTTCAGAAAGTTTGCACCAAATGTGGAATAGAAACCGTTGGAACCCAGAAACGTCCTCTTTGGTTGTGCAAGATCTGCAGTGAACAGAGAGAGGTAAAATGCAACTGTGGAGAAATGGGGCTCAGCAGCATAACACCTGCCTGCCCCGAGTCTGTGCTGAGCGTGCGCGGGCTCTTCCCTGTGCCTGGGCACTGGGAGGGGAGCTTGGGATGGGGTTTGGGAGGCTTGGCTGGAGGCCAGACAGGCTTGATGAATACACACAATGGTGACAACTTTGGTTTATGAGGGGGTGGAAGGAAAAAACCATAGCAGCCCCTGCAGCCTGTATGGCTTTGTGGAGTTTTTCTAGCTATGGTCATAAAGAGACTGTTTCCTTTTGCTGCTGCACTCTCCCTCCTAGTTCTGTGGCAAATAAACTTGGCTAACACTGGTTCTTTAATACAGCTGGAGAGATCTATAGCATAGCTGCAATATTTGTCCCTCTAAAAATAATTAGGATTGCAACTTCTAAGTCTGTTTTCCTCCCTGCCTGCAAAATCCCATAACTTGCCAGTGTGTGAGACTTCTAATGTAGGTCTTTAAATTTTTATGTCCTTCATCCTTGACTTTACACTGCAAAAAGTAGTGTCCTGCCTCAATTCTTGTCTGCCAGCTGGCATCCACCAACATCAGGGCTTGCTGCTCTATGGTGAAGTGAAGTCAGTGAATTTGTTCTGTGATTACAGAAGGATTTTCGCTTGTTCCTATCAATTTATTTGGGGCTTTTGCTTGTGGTCCTTGAACATCGATCCAGTGCAGCTATTTCTGACCACTGCAACCAACTGTGAAACCTGGGTGCTCTGCTAGGTCAATTTTTGAAGTGTAGTGAGAGCATTTGTGCAGATGTTTGAGATGCTGAAATTTTTTTAATACTAGTTGTGGAAACTTAGCATTGCTTAGGTTTTTACATAGGCGGGGATTGTCTGTGTGGGAGCACTTGCAAAGTTCGTGTTCGGGTAAGATGAGGGGTACATGGGTGCTGCTGGTCTTTAACTTTTGAGCAGCAGTGTGGGTAGGGCAGGCAGAGAGCATTTCAGCTCACTGGATATTGCTAATAATTTGATACACTGAATCATACAGGTGTTTTGAATTCCAGATGGAGGTCCCAAAATGAAGAGTGAGGCAGGTCAGGATATTTTCTGTGTTCTGCAGGGAGATGGGTATGGGACTAAAATTGACTTTATTTCTTTTTTTCTGTTCTTTATGTATTTTTGTTCTCATCCCCCACTGTATAATTGGTTTGCTTTTCCTGTTTCTTTTAAAAATAATGAAGAGCCGTGGTCACTGGACAAAGAAGAATATTAACCTGTTCAGTGTTATATGCCACCAGTGTGTGAGGGTACAGTAACCTTCAGAGCTCACTCACTCCATGAAACCTGAGATATGGCCAAAGTGATTCCCTAATGAAAATGGATAGAACTTTCCCTCTTAGAAGAACTAAAAAATTAGCCTCATCTTACCTCCCAGCCCTAAGTTTCATCTTTATTTTTTTGATTCTCTTTAAGGTCGGTTCAGGTCTGTCTCCTTTCTTGTTTGCGGTGGTGCTGGTGCCCGGACCAGGCGAAGGTTGGAAGGGTCATAGCGTGGACGTGCAGTCAGGCATCAAGTCATACATCCCCTGTCTTCCCACGTGCTCTGCTTTTATTTTGGGGGAAGGCAGGGAAGCATTGAGAATTAGCAGAAGCCTTGAGGCATGTCAGACAGGACAAGGAAGTGGAGGTAATATCAGAATAAATGCCTGAAAAGTGACTTTGATCAGGTCTTCCCTAAGAGTCCGTGTAAGGAAGAGATGAGACTCTTAGGCCTCAGGCTGATGGCTGGTGCTAGTGCAGTCCCTGAAGCTGGTTTAGGTGTCTTGATATTACAGGGCATGCACTAAATTACCAGGTTTCTTTTAAGGGCTTGTGTTCACAACCAGTTCGTTATTGCCATCTGTTTCTGTGATCTGGATCTGTCTTGTATTGCCATCTGCTCTGGACCAAACCCATTTGGCCATGCTCTTTGCTGAAGGTTATATTTGCTATCAATGAGTGCGGATGGATGTCTGCTCTTTGGGATCAGATATTCTCGTTTCTGTCCAACCTCTGAATCCTCTGCATAGTGAGTAGGTATCGGCCCCATTTTATTTCCTGGGATCCAGGCAAGGAGCTTCAGGAACCCACTGAAGCACTTTGGGTTGTGTGATGCAGTAACAAGCCGATGCCATCCTTCTCTCCCCTTCTCAATGCACAGTGTGGCTGAGCAAGGTTCTTCTTTAGCCCATGCCAACGAAGCACATGCTTGAAGTAGGCTTCTCCCAGGCCACGGAGCTTTGGCAACACCTCCCAAATTGTTGGGCTGTGCTCAGGCCCCTAAACTTGGCCAGCTCCAGTGGGTGAGTGTTTGATGCTGGTCCGGAGNCCCCCCCCCCCCCCCCCCCAGCAGGTGTGATGAGATGTGGTGTTTCCAAGCTAGGTGATTCCCTCCACATCAGTGCTTTGATCGCCGACTGTAATTTTCTGAACCACCGCTCAAGCTATTTGGGCATGATATTTATGAAGCTCTCAACTCTTGTTGGTGAGAGACTGTCAGGCACTGAAGTGAGAAAGGGAGGTCATTTGGAAACCTGGATGGACTAAATGATGTTGGCTAGAGTTAATAAGTGTTATCTGGCTGGGACAAGAGCCTAGGACTATAATTGTCCCCTTTAGCCTCTGCGGTGCACTGAGTGAGCATGTGAGTCTTGTGGCCCGCCAGGGTGTCAAGCCAGGACGGTGGGGTTGGATGTTCACATGTACCAGCTACCAGTGGTGTTAAAGTGTGCAGCATTGCTCATACGTGCTAAAAAAAGCTCTCATCCCTCCATCTTCCTTGTTATTATTTATCTCTGTAGGCTTGATTTCAGCTAGGGTAAGTTTAGTGACATGTGGTAGTCGACTTCCCCCTTTTGCTGTGGACAGAATCTGTGCTGGCTTCAGTTACAACTAAATCATCAGTATGCCTGGGTCAAAATGAAGACCAAAGTAACAAGCTATTGTTTACATCAGTTTTTCAGTTGGAGTTGAATGCTTGATGCCCATAGATCCCTTTGGGAATCCCAGTCTCAGCCATTCAGAACTGTTCTTTGCTCCTTCCTGTTTCCTTCAAAAAACCTCCACTGGGAAGGCTGTGCTGTGTAGCAATGAGGAACAAGTTGCTCTGACACTGTCTTATTTCTGGAGAGTGGAGGTGATTAATGGATTCTGCCTGCTGCTTGCATCCCAATCATCCAGAAGCAAAACGGCGTGTTCAGCAGCACTCAAGCTGCCGAGCGTGATGTATACCTGCAGGGTGAGGGTCTCTGAGCTGCCAGAGAGGTGCTGGGAGGAAAGTACTGTGTTCCCACCTGACCAGGACCTGACAGAGCCTGGACATTCCTCCTGGCAAAGAGAACATCCCTGAGGACCAGCAGACACCCCTGCATCATAAGTGCATCTCTTCTTCCTGAAATAAGATAGACCTCACCTGCGGTAGGCCAGAACTGGCCTGCTGGAGATGCCACTTGTCCCAGCAGTTTGCAGAAGCATCTATTGAAAACCCCCTTTCGTTCTTCCAGGGTTCTGTGGACATTTTCCTTTGCAATGTCTTCTGAGGGTGATGGAATTAAAGCTGGTGTGGATTGTGTTTTATTGTTTCTGCAAGCAAGGGTAGAAGCAAATTCAGTCAAGCTTACATTCACTTTCGAGGGCAAGAATCTCCCTTCTTTCTTCCCTGCTCCATGTGCTGCATTGCCTTTCTTGGCTTTGCATCTTGCATTGCCTTTCTGGAGACTGAGCGTGGAGGGCTGATCCTCCTTGGGGCAGTCCTGTTTCTGCATGTGTATGAAATCCCGTGTCATGATCAGGGGTGCTGATCCCTGACTGCAGCAGACGTTGGCCACGGGTTTGCATTGAGCCTGTTTGCTAACTTGGCAGTGAAGCAGTGAGGCACCCAAGGGAATGGGAGTGCAGGGCCGAAAGGGAGCAAGTCCTCCAACAAAATGGGCTTATTGCAGTGGCTGTCAGAGGAGCAAAACTGCCTGGGAGGAGCTGCGATACATCTGGAATGATTCCCTGCTGCCAGGCCTTTGGCAGAGCACACAAGCTTGATAACAGCTTGAGCAGCAATGCCCATGTTGAATTAGTCGCGTGTAGCTGAAGTCTGCCTGTCACCTCCTGGCCTGAAGGGGAAACGGGACCTGCTGTGTTTTGTCAAATCCCTGCCCAGCCTTTTAACTCTCTGCATAGCCTTGTTTTGACTGATACCACCAGGTTCTGCAAAGCATCTTCCTGAATTACCGCTTTATATATATATTTTTTAATATCCATAATTAGCGATGCTATCATCGTAATTAAAATCCTCTTGGAAGCGTTTGTGCACATTTGCATTTGAATTGACACATCCAAAATTGTAGTGATAATGAAAACAGTTTAAGTAGGGTGGGGGGAGATAGCTTTTTTTAAACCCCATCAAATATGAAAGAGGGTGTCAGCTGTCAGGGACCTGTTAAAGTTTTAATTTGCCCCCTCTGCTTCACTTTCCCTTTAATTTCTTCTCCTTCGCTAAATGGCATTTTCACGGCTGGCTGCATTTCTTGGTTTGTCACAATAAACCATGCAGAGGAAGATTACTGTGCTGGAAGAACGGAGTTGTCTCCTTCCCTTTTGCCCCCAGGGCTTCCCTTTTCACATATACACTCATACCATTTTGAACATTATAAACCATCATAGCCCAGGGTTATTCCTGCCTGGCGTGATGATTTCTTGGCAAAATACCATGCTGATGGAGGGGATTGTTTATTTTGGGTGGCTCTGGATTGAATTGAAGTGATGTGCACCTGTTTGCAATTCAAAGAACTCATCAATAGCCTGCCATATTATTTTGGGAGGTGGTAGCAAGTGGTTAGACTCAAAATAGTGTCCTCTAGAATAGAGCCACAGGAAAAAAAGAGGCCTGATTGAGAGGGGAATGATAAATCGTTGAAGGCTGGCAGCCATTGCAGCTTGAGAAACGTTGGGGTCAGAGGTGCGATAGATTTTGCTATTCCGGAAACAAAGCTCCAAATAGCAATTTCACTGCCTTTTCATTTTCTTCATCTTCAAGTGCTGAATGTGGGAGTTGACAACAGATTGCTGTAAATAATGTAATTGGAAATCTCTGTGTTATGGAAAAGCAGATGAATGCAAATAATGAAGCTGAAGAGTGCTTGCTCTTTCTCCCTGCCAGTGGTTTGCAGCGTGCCAGAGCCACAGTGGAGAGCTGGGACAAAGTGAGTGTGTGGGCATGTGCTGCGTGAGAGCAATGGCAACGAAGTCCTCCCAGGGTGGTTGCATTTGCAGGTGCCTTTCTCTTCAATAAGTGTTATAGCCCAGGAGAACCTGCTCTCCTGCCTTTCAGCTGCTGGGGAATTAAGCCCATAATGCTGGTGTCAGCATGGGATAGCTGCTTTCCTCTGGCACAGCCCAGCCCGGCCTGCTGCGAAGGAAGGGGGCTGCAGAATGAGAACAGCTACTGCATGGCAAGCAGTAGGTGGTAGAGCAAAATGTGGCTTTGCAGTGAAGAGCCTTTCTAAGCATCTCTGGGGGACTCGTGGCTTGGTGAAGTGAACTCTGGGGGGGCTGCAAGTGTTTGTTATGATTCCTTCAGCTGTGACCCCATCCCTTGATCAGCAAGTCCTAGTGTCTTCTCTGTTTAGGAGGTTGTTTTAGCACTTGTATGTTCAGAGAAGGAGAAAGAGGAGGGAGAAGTTTGAGCAGTAACATGCGTTTCACCAAGGCACAGTGATTCTCCATTAGGTCCTGTTTACAGGCTGCACTGGAATGTGCTAGATAAAAATACGCATCTGCTTCTGACTGTCTCATCCTGTAGCTGTAATGATGGCTTGATGCAACTTTAATAGGAATATTATCAAGGTTATAAAAGGCATTGAGCTCTCTGGACTTGTCATGGCCATTAAATTGGTTTGAAGTAATAAAAAAAGGAGTCTGTTGCTAAAGTAGCTCTTCTCCCCTCTGTCCTCCCCTACTTTGCTTTAGGGTAGTTTAGGTGTCAGGGGAGGCAGAAGGACATGAGCCTGAAGGAAGTCAATATTTAGCGTAGATTTTGGTTGTGTTTGGCTGGGCCAGTTTGAGCACAATGGGCCAGGGAACCGTGGCGTGGCTGCTCTGTCCTGAGCCACACACTGGGTCACCACATCCTGATCTGGGATAACGCAGATACAGATCTTTACTCCCCTCTGTCAAGCACTCAGAGCAAGGGATGATCAATGTTACTTAAAATTGGGTTGTTGCAAGAGGCTGGAAGGGGCTGGCTGTCCCTCTTGCTGATGACATTCCAGCTCCACCCAAACTCAGGCTCCCATGGGGGCCGGATTTCACCTTATGTGCCAACAGGACTGGTGGTAACAAAACTCTCTCCTCCTTGGAAAGAGCAAACTTGTGCTAATAAACAGGAGTTTTATTCTTGAAGCTCTGTTATAGATTTATTAATTTAAAATCAAGAAAGAACTTTGCTGTCAGGCCACTCTTGCGATCAATAAAACTACCATCAATAGCAGTCAGCAACATCGATTTGTTTTGATGCATGGATGCTAAAACTAACCTGTGTGCCCATGTGCAGAACAGAATGTGAACCACAGTCATTTCGGATGGGGCACACTGCTCACCTGGGGGGAGCAGAGGTACTAAATTAATACAGGGGAGAGCATCTTGCTGCAGCTATTTTAGAACTGATTTCAAAACAATTTCATTACTGCTGTATAATGAGACCAAACTCTGTTAGAAGCACCAGTTTAAAGTGAATATGTATGCACAGAACCAATTTTATACCAGTATTACTACATCAGAGCTGGGTGTATTATATCATTAACTCTTTCTGTAACTTGCTTTGGGGTAGTGAGAAACCTGGGGGTGACCAGCCTTTTCTTACAGCAATCCTTGCTGTGTCTGGTTTTATGGTGTGCCTAAATTGTAGTTCACCTGAAGATAATAGGTCTCTTCAGTGCTTCACATTAAATTACAGATGTTGCAAGGTCTGTTCAGAGAACGACTGTAAGAAAGGGTTGCTTCCTCCCCAGCAGTTTGTGTGGGGAAGCTACGTGTGCCCCAGCTACGCAGTGTGTGGCAGGGGACAGACAACCTGCCCTCCTCAAGCTGTGGCGTTGATTGGGGTGCAAACCCTGTGGCCGCAGCAGTCCTTGTTCTGCCCGCTGTGTCCTGTGCGTGCAGCTGCGCCCAAGGCCTCGTGCTGTCCTGAGACAAGGGGGACCAGGGCTTGCCCAGCCTGCAGCTCCTGCATCGTGTACGTTTACCTGAGTTGTAGTGGGCTAAGCTCCATGTAGAGACGTCTGTCCCAGATTTAAAAAACCCACTGCATTTCCTAATTCTTGGTTTTGCAGGAATAGCAGAGCACGTTCCTCCAGGGTCTCTGTGCTGCACTGATGAGTGCTGTTGTACTGGCTGTACCAAATGCTGTGCAGTCCCTACGTGCTAGCAGAGGGGACAGAAGGAGCTGTGTCAGCTTGTGCCTTGGCTGGCTGGGTCACTGTTTTGGCTGTTTGTGTGCTGATGAAGGAGCTGGTAAAGTGTCCTGCCTGCCAAGGCCCCCTCTGTAGAGGAAGAACTCGCAGTCTTCTCTCCTTCGGGGAATTGGCTTCCCAGCTTTTTGCTTGGATGGCAGACCCTCTGTCTGCTGGGTTGTTACCCAGAAGGAAAATGTTGGTGTAATTGCAGGGTGCTGTCACCTCCTGGTTTCTACATCCTGCTGTGGTGCACATGAGCTTCTCTCTTGCATTCTTACAGTAACTGACGTGTGCTGGGTCACAGCGATGCTCTGCTTTCTTCTGCTGGGTGCTCTTCTTTTCAAAAGCATACTCCAAGGTTCCCCTCTGAATTCAGATCACCTTCACTTGGCTTTCAAGACCCCAAACGCAGAGATTCTAGCATGCTCTGTTGATGGCTCTGGACTAGAAACCAGGCAACCTGCTGAGCAATCTCCTCCTATCAGTGAAATGGTGATGGTGGTGTCCTGCTTTTTGTGCCTGCATGAGAAGAACTTCTCATGAGTGCCAGGTGTTGTCACTGCTCTCTGCTTTGATTAAGCCCTAAATGCAAATTGCAAACATATTGTTGTAATTAGGGATATCTGCATTTGCACCCATTGCCATTGTGGTGATTCTACATGCAAAATGCTTTGGAAACTTGGAGTAGAAACACTGTTGATCTCCTGTACTCTGAACAGAAGTGCAAGATTCCTACCCCCTTGCATGAAATAGGAAATGATGTTTTTACTATATTAACTTATTTTTGCCCTGTCTCATTAGTTTTCCCTTCCTCTGGCTCACAGCGGGCTTTATATTAAATATACTTAATAGAGCTCCTTCATCATAAGCTACATTAAAACTAAATTGGAGAGTAGAGGGCGTTCTTGCAGGAGATATTACAGTTCAGTGCTCACAGTCTGTTTCCTGCTGCAGGTTCAGGTTATTTGAGTGTCGTTTTTCTCGTTCTGGGGTTTTCAAGCACACTCATTAAGTGATCTGGCTTGGCCTGAATTGCTCTCTGAAATGAATGCCAAGGTTGTGCCATTTGGTATGGCACGAGGCAGTGTTTCTGCTGTCCTGGCATTGCCACTTGCGTCCCCCAGCTGCTGCTGGTCTTTGACTCTCTCAGAAGTAAAGTGACCCAGGCTGAGGGACCTGGCCTGGGAGCAGATGCTTGTCAGGACTTGCTGCCCCTCCAGCCAGTGCAAGACTTGTTTTACTCTAAGCAAAGCATGTGCTTGGGGCTATTGCCACCCGTGGCACATGTCTGCTTTCTCTGGGAAGCTTTTCTTTTTGTGGATTCCCAACCGGAAAGCAACAAATGCAGAATCTGAACTGCCCACTGCTTAGTGCAGGCCAGGGAACTTCATCACGATATCCTTGTAGTAAGCCTGGGAACATGTGTTTGACTCAAGCACGGCATCAGAGAAACATCTAGTCTTGACCCAGAGAATGTAAGAAGCTCCATGGTTTGCATGATCACCCTCTGCTCCTCCTTCAATCTGTGCCTGTTGCTCATTCAAATTTGTGATTTTTTTTTTTTTTTAGTGGCGGAAGAAGGACCGAGGTGAAGCTGGGCTGACAATGTGTGGGGAGGAATTTGGGATGCTATGGTACTTGCAGAGCGCAGGAGAACTGTTGGACTCTGTGAGCTGGAAGGCTTCACCCCCCGCTGTGTTTGAGTGGGGTCAGGGTAGCTCAGAAGGAGTGGCTGGGCTGAGCTTGGTGGGGAGCTCGCTTGGTGCTGATTGTGCGCTCTTGCTGTAACAACCCAGGCTTAAGGTGTTCTGTCTGCGTCTCCAACAGGTTTGGAAGAGGTCTGGTGCGTGGTTCTACAAAGGGCTGCCCAAGTACATCATGCCTTTGAAGAGCAGCAGCAAATCCAGTGAGCTGTCCTCGCAGCCTTGGCAAAGCGAGCCAGGCGTGCTGGAGGCAGAGAGCGTCGGGACCAGCCGATCCTTCACCTGGGCCAGGGGAAAAGGTTGGTTGTCAGCTCCTTGCCCAGGAAACAGGTGGGGAGAGGGGGAAAAGGACCTGTTGCTAGCAGGATTCAGCTAATAGGGGAGGCTCTCTGTCAGAGGTGGGGGATAGCCTACCTGTGGTGCGTTTCCCATGTGGGCAGTGTTGGTTTTTGTTGGCTATGGTATGTTTTTCAGGTTTCACTGTTATTTAAGTGCACATTGGTGGCCCAGACTAGCCCCAGTCCTCCTGGAGTCCCTGTCTTTCAGTCCACCTTTGCTTTCTTCCATTGCTTGCAGTCCCCACTGTTTTGCTGGGACTGCCAAGGGAGGGATGAGCTGTGAAACAGACACTTGAAGCAGACTGCAGCCCAAAGAGCTCCTCCTGCTGAACTACATAGGATGGTGCTGCTGATGGACATTGTTGTGCAGCCAAGGCTGACAAAAGGCTGGTCTCATTCCCTCCCTCCTTGGGGCTGCTTGCTCCCTGCTTCTGCTGCTCCACAGAGCACCATTGGGCAGATACCTCAAGTCGCTTTGAGCTGAGTTAGAAATTACACCCCCAGCATCTCCCTGGGGTCTTCCTGGGGCCCAGAGCAAGTGGGCAGACATAGTCTTCTACAATTAGTGGGCAGGAGCGAGCTGATGCTGGCTGTGTCCTTTCGTGCCTGACCCCCCTGAGCAGGTGAGATCGCCAAAGGGTGAAGCTTCTTCCCCAGGCCTTGGGGATGAGGCTGAGGTTTGCAGCATGGAGAGCTCAGGGCTGAGCTGTTCTTTAAATGTGTCTTGGAGAAGCTGTTGATTAACTTAGCCCTGTGCAGGGCTGGGGCCAGAGCACTGACAAGCCTGAAGATTTATTAGCTTCAGCACTCACATCCCTGTTCTTTGAGGTAGACCTTGATTGAAGTAGACTGTTGTATCACACGTGGCATCTTGGATCGCTGCCGCATCAGATCCCATTCACAGCGCTGCCTTGTAGGGCTTCCTCGCTCACCCCCCCCTTCCATCTGCCCATCCTGTCGTTGCTCATATATGCCCGCTCCAGTGCTGTGTGTAGAGCTACCTGGGGGGACACAGCAGCTCGGCATTGAGGAGCTGAGCACTGAGGGTCAGTAGCACAGCAGCGGATGGATGCTGCAGAATTAAAGCTGCTGCCAGTCTGCTTTGATTTCATTTCTTTCTGGTGTGGATTAGCAGAACTGTCTGGCCTCTCTCCCCTTCTGTCTTTTGCTATTAGATCCCCTCAATTGGAGAAGACCTCTTCAGTGTACCAGCAGCATACAGTCTTCCACATCAAGATAAATCTTATCAGTAGTGCAGGGGGAAATAACCTTTTAATAAAGAGGACTCAGGAGAGTCAGGTTTACAAACCTTCTCTTCAGGTCTCAGCTAGTAAAGCACTCCCAGCCCTACTGTAACTTTTGTAATTAAAGACAAATTAGATCAGCAATAGATGTGCTTCCCTCCAGGAGACGCTTGGAAGGAGCTGTCTTAGCGAATGAACTGATTGATGAGGTATTTTCTGTTCACATGATACAGAAAACATTATGAGTCAAAGATGTTGATCCCAGACCTGGGCTGCTTTTTAGTTCAGCTTTTTAGTTGAGTTTTGTTTTGGGGGAAGGCTTCCTCCTAAATACTGGCAGGAGCAGCAAAGGAGCAGGTGGAGGACAGCAAAGTGGCCTTCGGTAAGCTTCGATGTGGGTAGTGAGCTGCCTTTCTCCCTATGCTCTGATTTTTGGCTGGCTGCTGTTTTATGGTTTGGATAATATTAATTTATGGTTTTATTTTCTGGTGCTTTCTTTCCTTGTGGCCCTTCTCTGTTAGGCCACCAGTCTTCTGCACAGCTTTCAGTGGGCACTGGGGGCTGTAATTTATCTCTGAAGCTGGGAGCCTGTACATCTTGCCCCTCCATTTAACTCTTTTTCACCTGCCACTGCTGGGACTTCGGCTGTTTGTCATCCGAAACCTCTGCAATGTGCAGGGCAGCTGCCTTCCCCCGTGGAGGTGATGTAGCTATGATATTGCCAGCATGAATCTGCAACTGGGCCTGGACTGAGCTTTACGAGGCTGTGGCTGAGAAGGCAGCCTGCCTTACCTCTGCCTGGCTGATAGCATTTGTTAGCTCACACCTCGTACGCCCTCATCTGAACACGTCCTTTTGGTACTGAGTAAAGCCCTGTTGCTTATTTGACAGGATGTTCTCGAGAACGAACTCTGGCATTTAACATGCCTGACTCTGACAGGCTGCTCTCAGTGGGGCTTCTGTTATCTTGGCCAGCCATGTCTAACCCCAACGCTCGCCTCCCAAGGCACTGAAGGAGCTATGTCTCAGCTCTTAAGGGATTCAAGTCAGGTGGGACCAGCACAGGCGCAGCCCTGTCCCAGCGCAGCCCCGGGGGAGCCTGGGAGAGAGGAGCTGTGGTTGTCCCGTCAGCATCCTCCATGCCAGAAGCTGTCATTCAGCAGGGATGGGGCAAACCTCAAGTGTCCCTTTTCCCCCCCAAAGGAGGGGATCAGTGGCAGGCCCTGGGTACAAGCCACTCTGGCTGTGCATGCTGTGGGAGGCTGGGAAGGCAGTGGGACCGAGGGACCGCAGGAACGTGCCTCTTGGAAGAAATGCCAAACCCACCAGGAAGAAGTTTTATTTTTACACACCCATTATTTCTCTCGCGCTCGCTGACACTGGGATTTGCCGTTGCCTTTAGTTTTTCTGTAATAAACAAGCAGTTGCCATGGGAACCCTGCTATTAGTTGAGGCACAAATGTATTGTCGTGGGGAGAATAGCAGTAATATTTCTTGTACTGGGGAGCAGCTCTGCTCCATGTGGTGGAATGTGGGTGGGTTTCTGCGCTGGGTCAGGTGGGACGGGGCCGTCAGGGGGTGGGGAGCAATAAGCAGCAGGGCTTTCCTTCCTCTGAACTCTGAGTTCTGCAGAAAGAAGTGTGAAGCAACTGGGTGGAAAAAAGAAATGTGATCCCTGAGGTATTGCACTGTTTGGCATGAGGGCTGCCTGCTGCTCTGCTCGGTCTCCGGTGGTTTCTCCCATTGCAATGTGCTCCAGTCCCGTTGCCAAGCAATGCAACATGCTGGGCTTGCCGCTGTTGAAGGCACAGGAGCAGTGGCCGGGCAGGAGGATGCAGCAGGTTTGTCCAGCGTCTGTGTGGTGGAGGCCAAATCCCCGAGTGATGGAGCAGAGGGAAGCGTGCTGGGGCAGGTCAAGCACTTTGCAAGCCACCGAGGAGTCATCCAACTTCTCAACAAGTTTGGGCAGCACTGAAGCTGCATGTGTGCTGCTTCTGAAGGGGAGAGCAGATAGGTCCGGTCCCCTCCTCCTGCTGTGAGATATCCCTGCAGCTGGGGGCAGCACTGGGTATGATCTAGTGTGGGAGCTCCACTCGGTGAGACACTTGGTTTGTCATAAAACTCTTCATCTCTGACCCTGCCACCCGCAGTGACCAGAAGCTGTCAGTCTCCCCACTCGCCGGAGGTCACATTTGCAAAGGCTGATGATATGGGCGCTGCAGGGGAGCTGTGTGCTCAAGGGCTTGTGCTCAGCCTGCTCATCCAGTGTGCCTTGGCTGCGCTGGGCGTGTGCAGCTGTTGGGAGCTGTTGCTGCAGGGTGCCCATGTGTGCCCATGTGTTCTTTCTGTATTTTTGGCAGCCACAAGAAGTGCCAAGCTTTGTGCGCGCAGGGACTGAGCTCTGCCCTGCGATGGGCAGCGGGAGGGAGCATGGCTGGCTCTTGCCATCACAGTCATGCCTGTGCCACATGAATGCATTTAATATTAGAGCTCGACCCCAGCCAAGTGCTCCTTTCCCCTTCGCCTCGGCACAGCCTCCCCACATCCTCTGCTGCTGGGGTTAAGTGCAGCCTGGCAGCCCTCCACCGTTCCCTGCGGCCCTCTGTGCCATGAAGCTCTGGTACCTCTGGCTTGGAGGTTGGGCCACCTGTCGGAGGGATCGCAGGCTCCAGCAGCAGCCCCAGGGTTCAGGTCCTCGGTGAGTGACCCATTCCCTGTGGGAATGCTGCTTTTCTTGAAAGTTTTATCTTGGCATATTTTTTTTTTTGAGCTTTTTTCCAGTCAGCTGGAGATGGAGAGGGATAAATCTGTTACATTCTCTGAAAGTACAGCTGTCCAACGACTCTTATTGATATATCAGCAACTGCTGGAACACCAGATTTATGGCTTCTGGGCTCTGGAAAGTGCCAGCAGAAGGTCTGGGAGCTTTGGGAAAAAAATTACCTTAAAGGGAAACATTGGTGCAGTGGGTAAAATACACTCTTACTGGCAGCAGAGGAAATGAGAGCAGGCAGGGCTGCTCTTGTGGTGTGAGTACCTTCGTGTCATTAATATTTTCCTCCTCTTGTGGTGGTTCTCTCTGAGCTGGTGAATGGCAGACGGGAAGGTAGCTAAAGTCACCTCCACTGATTCACTGGGGCTTTCTCCAAATAAATCCTGACTTCCAGCATTTTTAAAGGATTCATGGAGGAAGGAGCTGTTCTAAAGTGATGGATTTTATGAAGCCAGGAGGCCAAGAAAGGATGATGACCAAGTGGGACAGGAGTGCATTTGCTGAGGGAATTGGGCAATGGGATGGTCAGAATGATTCTCACAGCTGAGATTTGGATTTGGTAGCAAAGAGCCTGGTATGTATGGGTTGTTATTAACAGTATGTATATATAGTCCCCCACCTCTGCCAGGGAGCTTTAGGGAAGTAGTGAAGCTGTTTTTAAGACAGCAAAGCCCAAAGCCAAACCTTTGCTTTGAGAACACTTAGCCAGAAGTGCAGCCCCCCCTGCTTGTAACAGGGCTTCGCTTTCTGCCCTGCTCAGCTCCACAGCCCCTTTCTTTGCAGGTGAGAGGTCCCATTTCTGGTGGTGCTGGGTGGAGAAGGCTGCAGGCGCCGGAGGAGGTGGTGCCTGGGGGAAAAGCTGCATGGGCATCGAGGAGGGGGCCTGGCAGCCTGCCCTCTGCACAGTGCTTCCCAGCAGCACGGCATGCATGGGGAGCTGCCTGCCAGGGCAACTTCAATAACACTTTGCAATAACACTGGCAGCCAGCTTTAATATCCTCAGACATGTTAACTCCAGAAAAGTGCTATTTTAGCTATTAATTTTTTTTTAATCAAATATTTTGTGTAGTACAGATCACTGCCTGAATACAGGAGCATCTGCAGAGGTCCTTGGCAGAAATGTTTGACAGCTTGTGCTCGCCTTTGCAAGGGGAGGCATACCTGCCCTCCTGCCCAGGGCAGTGTTAAAGGGTGTGTAGCTCTGTGAACCGTGTGTAGTGAATTTTAGTGCTGAGGTAGACAGATAAACTGACAGCTCTCTTTGCTACCCCATGGTTGCCACCTTGTACCACTGCACCCACATCCCTCCTGCACCCGGCAGCACTGTGAGGATGGGCACTATGAGTAACAGCATGGGGGCAAAGGGGTTTGTTCAGCAGCAGAAAAGGAAACTCATTTTTCATACAAATGTGAGCTTATAAGTATATACTGATGAATATAAAGAAGTAGTTGGGGCTTCCTTTTTCTACAGTAGAGGCTGTAGGTTGCAGTGTTGCCTACTCTATGTCCCACATGAGCCAATATTGTACTTTCCACCAGGAATTGTGACCAGCTGTTTGAAATGACTTCTGAACAGCCAGGAAAGCCGGTATGTGCCTTGGTTAGACAGAGAAATGTTCTGGGTGCAATCCCTCAAACAAAAGACAGCTGTTTTCCCGTTACCTTCCTCCTCAGCCCCATCATTTCTGTTCTGAGATCAGATCATTACAAAAACCCAGGAGATGGAAAAACACCTTTCTCATTTTACCCAGAGCAGCTGGCAGTCGAGTTATCTTTTACACTGGTATAAGCAGGAGAGGTACTTGCATAATTGCATGGAAAAGTGGAAACAACCTGCCAATTTGGGAAGTTGTGTCTGGCAAAATAAGGCTCCTTCAGCTCTTGTGGAAACTATGGAGGGTGGAAAGCAGCAGGATTAGGGCCAGGATTCAGGGGGGTGGAAGAAGAAGGAAAAAAAGCAGCCTTGAAATGGGGGAACAGTCTCCTTGTGGAAGAGGAGCCACCCTTGCCTTTTAAGCCTCGGGGGCATAGGAGTAATATAGTTCTGGGCAGTGTACTGATAGAGATGAGTGTCTGCTGAATGGACGATGAGCTAATAAGGCTGGTTCTTTGTGTAATTGCTGCAGGGTTTTTTATTTGATGTGCTCAGTGTTTATCTGGTGTTTTCCTCATGGATCCTGGAGCCTCCACAGAGGCCCTGCTGCACTTGAAATGCGGCTTGGAGGAAGCCAGCCCCTCTCCCCACATTACTCGAATGTGGATGCTCTTATGGTGGAGACGGGACCGTTCCACCTGCAGCTGAGCAGGAACCAGCCTCGCACCCAGCCCAGCCCTTAGCATGTTGCTCCTGCGTGGGAGATGGCAAATGGCAGGAGGAGGCGGCTCGCTGGTGTGCTGGCATGGGGGTCAGCGGGAGCAGAGCCTGGCTCCCAGGCCAGCCATGCTGCGGGGCTCTTGGCTTTGCAGCAGAGAGCTTTGGGCAGCAAAGCGCAGCACAGGAGTGGTGTGGTCCTCATAGTCCCAGTCAGGTTTAGGAGAGAAGCACTGGTGGTGTGTGCATCTGCTTCAGGTGCTGGCACCACTGGAGTGTGTGCGGCAGTTATAAATCATCTGTAAAAAGTAAAAGCACATCGTGTTTGAGAGGAAGAGTGAACAGCTGTGGGGGAACTGCAGGTAGGGCTCCTTTTGGAGGAGAACATGATCAGCGAGTCAGCATTTGTTCATGTTTTATTTGGATCCATCTGGCACCCTCTTCGGTAAGTGTTATGAACATTGTGAATAACTGTCTCTCTCCTCTCCTCCCCCCGATCTTTTCTGCAGTGGTTTCTAGCGACAGTGAGAGTGACTCGGAGTTCAGTTCCTCCAGCCTGGATGACAAGCCTTTACCTGCGGGGTCAAAAGGCTCACAAGGCAGAAAGCACCGAGCAGGACTGGGTGAGGATTTGCTGTTCCTTGTGGCTAGAGGGTGGGAAGTGTAAAGTGCTTGAACGTTTGGCTCTTGGTACTGTGGGTTTTGGCTGAGTCACTTGCCTGCCCTACACGGGTGCAGCCCACTGGCTTTAGCTGTGCCAGGTGAGGATCTGGTCCTTTCTCACTGGAATAGTATCAATGGGTCAAACTGGTGGTGGGTCGCTCCATGGCCTGCAGCCTTTCAGGACCTGGCCCAGCATATGCACCCACTTCTCCCTCCCACAGCAGCATCTCTCTGTGTCTCTGCAGCGCGCATCGGGGAACCCAGCCAGGCCAGGGGCAGGGCTCTGGGGAGCACCCACTCCCCTGCCCTCTCGGGGAGCCGCAGCAGCCTGGGCAGCGAGCAGGGGGCTGCCCTCAGCGCCACGGAGAGCTGCCAGAGCAACCAGCCGGCAGACAGGCGCGACAGTGATGTTGGCAGCAGAGTCCTCGGTAAGCTGAACCTCCTCTCTGGGCAGATCCATGCTTTTGGGGCTGACTTCCCTCGAAGCACAGCTTTCTCAGAGGCACACCTGCCAAAGCTGCAGCCCGGGATCACCCTTCCCTGCTGCTTTTCTCATGGCAGATGCTGTCACAGCATTACAGCTCACTCCTTCCCTCTTCCCCACATGCAGAATCTATTCTGCAACATGAGTAATTGTCTGGGGTGGGAGCTGCCTACACCCACCTCCAAGAGCAGCCATAGCCTTGGTCTGTCCCCCTGCAAAGGCCCGGAGCTCCTATCTGCCCTGCAGAGGCAGCAGAACAGATTGAGCTTTTGCTGAAGCAGAGCAGAAGTCCAGCAGCTTTATGAGACTGAATAAAAATTTTCCTAATGTTAGATGGCTCTTAAAGCCAAGCATGGCTCTTCCCAGAACTCTGCAGTGCAAAAAAAAAAAAAAAAAAAGACACTTTTCCACCCCTCAACAACCTTGGAACAATTAAGTGACTGTGAGAGCAGAGGCTGCTATCACATCTGATCTGGAGCAGCTGAAAGAGATGCAAATGTGTTCTCTCTGCAGTTCTTGCTAATCTATTCAATAACCCTTTAAGTTATCGTTTAGCGCCGCTCCCTCCAGAGCGTTCCTGCTGCCCTGTGAACTGCCACTCCTTTTGTTCCTGAGCCTGTTCTGTGCTGTGCATGTTGAGGCGTAAATTGGATTAGAGAGAGCAGGTTTATCCTTTAGTGCAACATGGAGTCATAGTCCCCCTCCCCACGCTTCCCGCTAGAAATAGCCAGCATAAAATTGTTTCTCTGCTCTTCCCTCCCTTCCCAAGTTTCAGGGATTTGCAGTTTTCTTTAATTTTAGTTTTCGCAAAGCAAATCAGATGAGTGATACTTCTGCTCTCTCCATCCTCTCTCTGGATTATAGTGCTGCCCCAGACTGGGTGGTTTATTTTAAGACCCTGTTGGCTGTGGCATTAGAGACAGCTGATTCCCGCTGTGTGTTGGCTCTGATGCCTACTGGAGTGGAGCAGCAGGTTGTTCTGTGGGACTGAAGCGGGTGGTGGTGGACAGTGGGTGTGACCCCTCGGGTGCTTTTTCTGCTGGTGCTACATGGCCACGCTGAAGTCTGGATGGATGCACACCTGGATGGTGTGTTTGTATAGTGCTTAGCACTTTGGAGCTTTCCTGCCAGCTGTTTGAACTAACTGCTGCCTGGCCATGACAGTGCAAACAATATCTCAGAGGCAGAAAATGCCTTTTTCCTGCTAAAAAACTCATATGCAAAGCTTGGCACAAGGGGTCAATGCTTTCCAGTGAGATCTCTCCTTGCTAGGCAGGGGAGAGCTAGCAATGACAGGCAGCATGGACATATATTTAAAAAAAATGAAAACTATAGTAATCTCATGAGCCCAGTTAAAATAGTCCCTGAGATGTAGAGAGGATTCTGCTAAGGAAAAGGTTAAGCCAGGTTGGCTGACTAGAGAATATCTGTAAAGATCTTTTATTATGTCTGGGGTCATTTATTTCCTAGTCTTCCTGCAGAAGGGGCTGCTTTGTTCTGACATGGTGCTTGCAGCAGGCAAGTGCCTTGATAGGAGGGTTCTGTGGCCCCCAGAGCTGGGGAAGGAGGCAGGGAGACAGCAGCGAGTATTTCTGCTCACATATGTTGGGCGGGGAATGAAGCTGGTGGTGATTGCAGTCAGCAGGCTCAGGCTTGGGAACTGATGGAGGGTGGCAGTGGGCAGGGTTCTCTGTGTCATGTCATGTCAGAGAACCAGCCACCAGCCAGGCATCCTCCTGGGCCAGGGAGCTGCTACAGGCTCGCAGGGAGTTGGGTGGCCGTACAGCTATGGCTCTGCGGCCACAGAAGGCAGCAGGATGGGCTACAGAGCGGCCAGCCTGTCTTCGAGCCTGTCCCGCGCCAGCATTAGACCTCACACTCCTTTCCGCAACGCAGGTGCTGGCAAGGGCTGGTGTGGCAGTGTTTGAGACTCTACCAAAGGTCTCTGCAAGGAAGCGAAGCTGGAACGTGAGCGTGTTGTGGGAGGCACATGATGTGCCCCTGTTGTGTTTGCCGTGGCTGTATGCCTTGTCCCACAGTGTGGGTCATCTTCAGCTCTTCAAGGTGGGGAGGAGAGGGAGAGGAACTTTTGTTTTCCCTCCAATGTGTTTGGGGTATGGCCTTGCCTCCGTGCAGCGAGTGAGCAGCAGGGGTGAGCATGGTCGGCATTCATTTACTCTGAGAGCACTTAACGTGCCCAGCTGGAGAGACGCTGCCACGATGTGATCTGTGCAGTGAACTATTGGCAATCATGATCCATTACGTATGAATTTAGTAATCAGCATTATGCAGCGATATGACTCACGTGGCCTCATGTTCTGTGCAGCTCCGTAGCCGGTGGTTTGAGCAGATCAGACATCCAGGAGGCTGCAACACTGAAGGCCCCCGTGCTTCGCCAGCAGCCTGGCAAGAGCAGAAAATAAAGAGAAGAGCAAAACCAGCCCTGTAGTCCCCTAGGTGGTCTCCTGCTCTGCAGAGGGGTTCACACGCTCTGGGATGCTGGAGGTCTGGGGCGTGCAAATGGTGGCAGCCTCAGGACAAGTGGCAGTGCCTCTCCCCTTCTTTATTTAGATCAGAGGCTGCTCCTGCTGTTCATCTCTTTAGAGAGCGGTGGAGGTGATGGGTGCTGTATGTCAAGACTGGCAAAACTCTGCACTGCATCTCCCTGTGTGTGGGACAGTCCATGTGCTCTACTCGGACCCAAAAGCAGAGCAAGGGGCAAAGATCCTTTCTCATTTAAATTGCTGATCCACAGTTGCAGACTGAGGACATTAAAGGTAGATGTTGCTATAGCTTTTCTGAAAGGCTCTGCAACTTTGTAACGCTGTGTTGGGAGCAATTTTTGCTTCATATTAGCACCTCAGGTGTTGTTCTACTGCTGACTTTCTTTTCACTTCTTTTTCTCACCTCTGCTCTAATTCCGCTCTCAAGCGCGACTTTGCAGAACACTTTAGCATCCTTAAATCTCAGGCTACGGCCAGAACAGGGAATTAGGGAGGGGTACTGCAAATGCAGCTGCTCTCATAGTCCTTAGCTCTTTAAGCCCGAAGGCCAAGACGACAGCATGGTTGTGCGGCCAAGGGAAAACAAGGAGCTATTAAGAAGAGTTTGTAGGTTTCCAGTCTGTTGCTCTGGCTGGGGTTTGGTGAGGCAGATAATGAAGCCTGGGGTTTGTCATAAAATGACTCATTGTCAGAGCTGCATTGGGATTTAGGCAACTTCAGCCCATGAGCCAAAGTTGCAGAAGAGAGTGGTGAGTTGAGAGGCTGCCAATTGGTTTTGGGTTTTTTTTTGGTTGGTTGGTTGGTTGGGTTTTTTTTTTAGCACCTGCTTTCAAACCCTTTCAAAAGCATCATTTTCTGAGGGTCTGGTGTTTCTTCTTCCTTGGAAGCTCCAGTTCCTGGAGATGCCCACTCTGATGTGATAGCTGTTAAGAAGGTCATGCGCTAATTTTCCTGGAGAGTGTTTTATCCTAAAGAGAATGAAATTTGCACACAGGAAAGAAGCACAATATTTATTTTTCCCCTTACTTTCCCCCAGCTAGGGAGGCGACTCACCTTGTTCTGGCTGTACAGCTGATATGTTAAGAGGTGCCTCAGTTAAAAAAGAGCAAAATCCTCCCTGCTGTTAGTTATGACATTTTTATTAAAGAAAGCGAATATTAAAAAGAATTAAACAAAGAAATCATCAATATTTTACAGTGGCTTTTATTCGCCCATAGAGAGCTTTTAATGAAGATAACATCTTTGAGCTTGGACCTGGCTGCTGCAGGGGGTAAATTAAGAGCAAAAGGCATCTCTCCTCAAATCGGTAGCAAGTTCTACTTTGGTGGGTCCCACGTAATGGGGTCCTCAGTGTCTTCTGAGGACCTTGTCTGAGGAACAGGTCAATCCTGTCTGGTATTCTGTGGGTCACCTGAACAGCTTGCTGGTAGGGAACGGTGAGCGAGCTTGGCATGGGCTGTGGGGCTGGAGAAGGCTCTAATTTGTGCTTAAAAGAGGAGGTTTCAGAAACAACCACAAGATAAGCTAATGAATGAGTAGCATGCGTCTGAGTGCAAATCACAGTCTCCCCATCTCTGCTTGTTTGCCAATATGTTGTCTAAATCATTAATACTTAAAGAGTGGTACAGCAGCTGGGAGTTAAACAGAGCCATGTTAAACAGTGGTGTTGCTGAGTCTGGGAGCTGTGACGATGATGGCAGCACCTGGTGGGGTATAAGAAACACTGTGGCTTGCAATCGCAGGGTGAGACCAGCTGGAAGGACCTCCAGAGGTTAGCAGGTCCAGCCTGGACCCTTCTCCCAGGGTGCTGAAGCTGTAGCTTCTGGGTCCCTGCCTTTGGCTGCTTGCTTTGTAGCTGTCATGCTGGGAGAGGCTGAGCAGAGCTGAGAAAAGGACCTAGAGCTGGGAGAGACGGGCAGGAAATGCTGCTTCCAGCTCTCTTAATTTGGGGAGATTTATGCCCTGTCTTTCAGGAATTGACTGGATTTAGAAATGAGGTGGTGTCACTCTCGCCGTGGCTCAGTGCCTCCCTGGCTGGGGTAGGCATCAACTTTTACTCATAAATATGCAAGCTGTTAATACATGAGACAGGCAGAGCCATTCTGCATTATTTTTGTGGCAGGATATTCTCAGGGCATCTTTGAAGTTAAAGCGTTAACTTCTTTTTTTTTTCTTCCCTTCTGTTTCTCAGATGTCTGTTTTGCTCCCTCAGGGATGATGAGGAGGTAACATTTTGCTTCAGCGGGTCTAACTACTCCATTCCATGTAGGAAAAAAACTTGTCCTAACAGTAATTAGGCTCCAAATGGGACAGTAATTTCTTTAATGACTTTATCCGTGGCAGTCTTTGGGGAGGTCACTTTTGTTTTCCTGTGCTTGGTAAGAAAATTGCTTAAATGTTTTCAGACCACTCATTCCCTCGTCCATGTGAGCTACAGCCAAACAGCATAGTCTTCCGGGGCTGGCTTCGAAGTGGGGTGAAATAGGTGGGCAA
Source organism: Fregata magnificens (assembly GCA_013389945.1). Classification (NCBI taxonomy): domain Eukaryota; kingdom Metazoa; phylum Chordata; class Aves; order Suliformes; family Fregatidae; genus Fregata; species Fregata magnificens. The sequence continues at coordinate 77,249 of WAAD01010215.1, read as the reverse complement.
CTGTGTGAGGGAGCTGTGCTCGCAAGCCCTGCTCTTCCTCCCTCTGCCTTCGGCCTCTGCCTGCACTGAGGGCACAGGATAGGAAGGAAGGGGGGTCACATGTGGGGGAGAGACCCTCACCCACACCCAGCCTCTCCCCTCCAAGCCTCTGCCTCATCAATCTTTGGGCACCGCTGTTTGCGGCCCTTTGCCCAAAGCTTGCTGCCACTGTCAGAGGATTTGAATTTTCCTACTGCCAAGGAGGATGAGTTGTCCCTCTTCCACAAAGTGAAAAAATTGAATTGTGCCTTCATGGCTGAGAAGCTTCGAGCCGTCTCTGCTGCCTTGTATTGGTACTGCAGAGCACCAAATGATCCTGCTGTATTTATAAATAAAACATGTCTTCGGGTAGTGACAGCATTAGGAAATGATTCAAGGTTTGCATTCTAGATACAATGCATTTGTAAATATGAACCTCAGAAGAAGCATATGCCCCCTTCCATGTTTTAAGGAATTAAAATATTTTCGTCCTCAAGTGGTAGAACCAAAACATTTTCAGCTCTTTTGAGTCTGCCTTGAAGTTAAGTGAATAAAGGCTCAAGTACCTAAAAAATAAATTACTTTCACTATTTCTGTAATTCTTTATGGAGTTTTAAATTGAAGACTTTTTCCCTGAAAATAGAGGAATGACAAAGACTGATTCTCTTGCCTCTTTCACTCAATATATCTGGAAACAAGTCTGCTGCTGAAGATGAAACTCCTATTTTTGTGCCTTCTTTCACATTGCAGAGGTCTGTGCTTTGGTCTTTGATCAAACAGCCTGTCTGGCCTCCTGCCCCCATGTCCTTAGACTTATTCTCTGCCCTTTGTGTGACACGTTTACTCCTCGTGCCTCCCAACTTTCTATTCAGCATTTTGCACAAAGCACTGAGGGCAATAGTTGATGTAATCTTTCAAAACAAAGCATAAAGGAAAGAGCATGGGAAGTCAGTAATATAGAAGTTAAAAGTCTGGATTTTGCTGTCTGTGTAAACACGTTGAGAGGTTTTATGACTTGGGAGGTTATCTTTCAACCGGGATGTCAGCCAGTAGCTGATGGGAGGAATTTGCAGGACTCCCTGTGCCTTGAACAGCAGTGATTGGAAACATCCCCTGTCCTTTCTCCAGCAGTCAACGTAATTTGTGTCCCCTTCAGTTCAGAGAAGGGGGGGGAGAAGTTAGTACTGACCCACCGCTGCCTTAGAGCTCTGCGCATTGCCAGCCCTGCGTTTCACCCCGTGCACTGGAAGCAGCGCATCCCAGCAGACCCTGAGTTTCGCCAGGGGCTGCTGAAGTGATTAGCTCAGGTCTGTTTAGTCGACGTTAGCCAGAGTGCCTTCTGCAGCAGAGCATTGCTGTCCTGCGTCCATCCCCAGCCACAGGCAAGGACTACATTCTGCTGTGGCTTCTGTCCATGGCCCAGGCACACGGAGGGCAGGAGGGTCACGTGGAGGACCTGCTCTGTGGCACATGGATGCTGTCACCTGGTTTGGAAACCTCTGAGAGCTGAGCCTTGGCTTTCTGTCTGACTTGGCCCTTGGAGGGACACATGTACCAGAGGACCAGTTCTAGTAGTACAACTCCTTCTATCTCCTTCTTTCCCTGTTTCTTTCCCCCATCTTTTCTTTCTTTAATAAAGTTTAATGGGCCCTGACTGCTGACAGGGTGTGGAGTAATGATGCACAGACGTTCTCTTCACTATTATTTTTAGGAAGCTCTTAAAATGGCACTGAGCATGTAAAAGCAACGTAAAATAACTTTGTCAAGTCTCTCCCCTGCACTTCTTTCCAAACAAAACTTTTGTCTTTGTATATTTTGAAGGCAAACAGTGCGTCCACACCAGAATGCGATGCTGATGAGGGTGATGATGGAGCTGCTTTGCCTGGATCCAACGTTCGCCCCTTGCCCACTCCTGTAGACCTCGCTCCAGACAGCAACTGCTTCCGGTGGTGACTTTGTGATGCCAGCTCTTGCACAGGCATTAGCAACACGATGGGACCTGGGAAAATGCCTGCCTGTCCTCCCTGCCTCACTGGTTTGGTTTGGTCTGGTTTCCCCTTCTGCCAACTGACGCACTTCGGGGTGCTGCTCGGAGAGGAGTGCTGTGCTGTGCAGTGCTGCCGTGGGGTCCAGACCCGTGTTTGTTGAAAGGGGCATGCAAAGTGCTCACTGGAGCTGCAGAAACGTGTGCCGCCTCTGCTGTTCCTGGCTTGCCAAGCCCAGCCCTGGGTTCAGCTCCTGACTTTGCAGTCCTGGCTTTTGCAGTCTTCAGGAGAAAGGGAAATTCACCCCTATGTCCCTGAAATGGAGTGTGAGGAAACCGCAGCCCTTCTACTGCTTCTCAGCCTAGGGGTGAATTTCCCTCTGTGAACCACAAGGGTGAGACCGGGGCTCTGATTTGCACTTGACTCCCATGGGCCCAGGGTGCCACCCCTTGTGTTTCTTGTCATCGTTGTTCTGGTTTGAGTTGGTATGAGTTTGCGGGGGGGCATCCTGAATCAGCTGGTGTAGTTGTGCTCCCGTTCACTTCCACTCAGGTCTCTCTCTCTGTGATAGGGAGACACTGCAGTTAATAGAGAAACACTCAAAGAAGTTTGCTATGAATTTTTTGGTCCTCCTGGCTTTGCACAGGCTTGTGTGTCAGGACAGGTGAGGTGAGGTGGTGAGGGTGATGCTTTGGCAGTGGGGTCATGGGCAGTGTGTGTGTGCTGCAGCTCCTGGTGGGAGAATGCCCACCACCCCATGGCCCAGCTGGCTGCCTTTGCCTACCCAAATTGGATAAAAGCTTTCAAATTATCTTGTTAAGCTCTGCAGATTCTCCTCCCACATGCACACCTTGTCATCTCTTGCATGATCAGGGGCCTTTGTTTTACCTTTTTCCTGCAAGTCTTGAGCATCTGGCTGACTGTCGTGGTGTCATCGTGACTCAGGTTGTAGAAAGCTGTGTGCCCCAGTCCTGCTTATTCTCCAGGATGGACAATTTCCCTCCAAGGCCTGACGAGAATAATCAAATTACCTGACATCTCTGGAGCAATTATTTCATTGAAAGGTTGAACAAAACCCATAGTAGGCAAGTAGGAGTCTGTGGATTTTTATTAAGTGCTTTGGATCTGACCCGTCTTTTGCTGAAGAGACAAAGAATTCCAAAAAGTTCGCTCTGAAATCATGGATTTAAAGGCAAATTGTGCCTGTTAATGTCAGCCTTTTCCCTTGGTTATTACTCTTGTTCTGTTTTCCTTTGCTGCTGGGCGCTTTGTGCGCAGGTAGTATATGCTCTTACAAATGGCTGCAGTATGAAGATAAATGAGACTGGGTGCTGGAACACTCTCACGGGAGATCAGAAATCAATCCTTGACTTACTTTCTAAATGAACATGGTCCAACAGAGGACCGTTCCCTTACTGCTGTTCTGGCTAACGCAGTAGGGCAAGTTGCTGGGAAAATCCTTCCAGCTCCTCCTCCGTGATCTGTTTCTGCCCTTTTAAAAATGAAAACAAAACCTTTGGATGATGTGGGCTCTTTGAGATGGTATAAAGAGAAACCACTGAACGTGGGCTTCAGAATGTCAGTGTTGAAGAGAGCAAGGGGTGAGGTGGTTCTCCACTGAGGGATGTTTTATGTTGTGGTCTATGTTGTTTAAACCTGGCCATTGAGACTCAACCAGCTGCATCTCTGAAAGGGGTAATGCCAAAATTATTAGCTGTTTCTGAAAAAGTAAATCCAGAAGTCAGCTTTTGCTGAAATGCCGGCATGATTTCAGAGCTGAAGCCATGCTGTTTCTTCTGAGAGCTGTAGGGTCTTCAATTTCAGAAGTGTCCTGTCTTGCCTTGCAGCTTTTGACAGTCCTACTGAGGCTGTCTTGCTCACGCTCTCATTACCGCAGTGCCTCAGACAGCCTGGCCTGCCAACCTAAGTTAATTCTGTAGAAGAAGAAGAAGGAAAAAAACCCTTAAAAATTGACTCCATTTTCTTTAAACCTGTTACTTTCTCATCAAAAACTCTACACTGAGTTGGAAAGAGTTTTTAAAATTGAGCATGTCATTTCTAACTCTTCTTGTGTTTCTTGTGCTTCATTCCTGGGCAGTGCAGGCAGGTCAGTCGTGTTTTCACCCTGATCCTCGCTTCCTAGGGCCGTTTACCACACTGTGGGTTGCCAGCTCTGCACAGGAACCTGGTAATCCTTGCTAGCTTACTGTGCCGCTTTGAGGCATGAGTTCGATTTTTAACTGAGACTAGGTTTTATAAAGCACCCTCAGAGATAAATTTGGGACTGCTCTTGTACCAGTGAGACTAGAAACCTTTCTTTCTTACCTCTATATTTTACCTCCATGGAGTAATCCCACCTGAGTTCGAACCAGAACCATTTGGTTGTCTATGGAAAGATTCCTCTTGGGTCAAGGGAAGGATCTAGCCCAGGAGAATGTGATCTCCCACATATGAATGTGATAGAGGAACATCCACAGCTCTGTGCACATATTTTCTATTAGACACCACTCTTCTCTTTGTTGCATCTCTCTTGGTTGTGTTTTGTAGCTTTGGTTGGCCTTTTCCGTTGGCTCAAGGTGGGCAAGAAGGGCTCAGTGAATAGTGCTCAGTCTGCTCTGGTCGTTTGTGTTCCTTTTATTATTTTGTTGTTCTCGTCTCCATCCCTTACAACTTTTATGTTGTTATGTTTGTTGTTTATGTTACTGGAAACAATAAAGCTTTGGCTCAGTAACAACTGCTTGCCATTCTTGAAACAGTAAAAAGGTTTTTTTCCATTCCCAGGTTGTGGATACTCTCCAAATCCTTGGGCTGGTTCCAGCGAGGAAAGAAAGTAATCCAGCCAGTGGAATGGTGATTCGCACGGCTGGAGCATGATTGAATTCTGCACTTGAAAGTCATGGTTTTTTGTCTTGCCCCTCTTTGGTACCTTGTGTTCCCGATGGCAGAGGGCACAGGTCTGCTTCTCAGCCCCTCTGTGGAAGGTTTTCCATGTTGTAACCACTAAGCATAAAGCAGCACTGCTTGTCATTCTGTCAAGTGCTGTCCCCATGGCCTCCCAAGGCTCATCACTCGCTCTGGTTTGACAATTGGGGTCCACTTAGCTTTGCCTACAGAGAAGCGTCTCCACATTGTTTGCCAGGCGTGTGCAGCCCTGACTGCTCTGTGGCTTCTTCCACTCGGCATTCAGCTTCAAGGTTTCAAATGGCTTTTTAATCTGTTTCTGCTTTTCCCATTTTGAAAGCACCTCGATAATTATTGTTGGGATTGTTTTGCTGGGGAGCTGCCATTAGTCCAAGGGTGGAACGTGTCAAGGACTAACCACCTCTTATGTTGTTCCTTCCCCGCTCTGCTTGCCATGACAACAACCAGTATATGGGAAAGTCGACTGCGGGATCTCTCTGAATCAAAAACACTGGCCATGAATTGCTAAGTTTCCATGTTTGCTTCTTACAGCTATTTTTTACAAACTTTTTACAGTTTGAGGGGAAGGGGGATGCTTTCTCTGTGGGAACCACGTGTAGTAGCTCAATGTAGCTGAAGCAAATGGGCTACCAGCCGGTGTTTAGACAATGTGTTTCTGGCCGTTACTGAATGGGAGAGCAAAGGCCCTGGACTATCAGCTGGAGTGCTTGGACAGTGACACAAAATGGCAGATAATTTCTGCAGGTGGCTGAAGTTTATTTGTAAAACAAAACTTAGGAGCAGTTACTCTTCTCTCCTCCTCCTCACCCCTCCCAGAAGATGTTTCCTTCCAGGGAAGAGGGCTGGTGGCAGCGAGACCATCTCTTCCTACCACCGCTCCCATCACTTTGTTCCTTTCCGTGATGGAGACAGCTCTTCTGATCATAATGCCTTGTTTCCACAGGTGGGTGTGATAGAGTTGAAGGAGAGTTCAGGGAAGTTTTTTTGAAGGGCTGGTGCTGCAATGAACTAATGAGACTTTCAGCAGGCACAAGATGGCAGGTGACAAGTATGCATCTCATGGAAAACTTCTATCTTGAGCTGCTCATTCACATTCCTTCCTGACCATTGCCTCTTATTAGCAGTATATTCAGGTAGCACTAGAAATGCCTGCGATGCTTGAGAGGCATGAGATGAGGATCTTGCCGTGTAGCTCCATGGCAGTGCAGAGATGGGAACATGATGTGTGCTGCCTGCCACTGATGTGTGGCAGCACACACAGGCAGCCACGCACATCCTTGTACACCCCTGCTCTGCATCTCTCTTCCTGCAGAAATATTTCCTCTTGTATTCTTCATAGCAAAACATGAAAGGAGCCGGCCCAGTCCCACAGCTGGTGTAGGGCACTGCTGCTGGCCTGTGCCCCGCTGCCGAGCGGTCCTTGGAGATGGCCGCGTAGCACCCAAGGGTGCAGCCTCTGGTCAGTGCCTGGGAGCTACGCCTTTCAGGGATGAATTCAAATCCCCTTGAGGCAGAAGGCTGTACACATTCACCTCCATGCTTCACAGAGGTTCTGTGGGTTTGTTTGAAGGCATCCATTGTGTTTCTTTTCCCATCCACTGATTTCTGTCTGGCACTGGAAGCTGTTTGTAAAATCTTGGAGGGATTATTGCTCTTGTTTTCCCTTTCTGGAATGAGTGGCTCTACATGATGTATTCATATTTTACCAGGAAGGATGGATTGTGGTTTTGAAGTATTTTTGTTGTGGACTGTATCAGTTTAACAGCAACTGTTATGCTCTGAGTCCTCTCTCAGCCCCCAGCTACATGCCATTTCCTGCCAGGTGCCTCCATTTTACTCTGTAGTTGACCAAATGCAGCAAACAGGCGTCACCACCTCCCTTTCTCATCAAATCTCCTACCAGCCTAATCACTGTAAGCAGTTATTATCTGGGGCTGGAAATTTGCTGCTAATCAGGGCCTTATCAGGGCCATCTGGGCAAGGGGTGCTGGCAGAGACACCTTCCGCCTCCTGAGTGTGACTGAATTCTGCTTTCGGAGGTAGTTCTGAGTAATTACCACAGGACTGTGGATGCTTTTAATTATTTGTGATTATACACCTCTGCTCAGGCTGCCCTGTCCCATCCCATCAGAGCAACCCCTCACGGGTGGGAGCTGTCCTGGAGCAGCTACCTTCTGGCTTGGTTTTTGGGGCTGGATTTGGGAGCTGGGAGGAGAGCTCACATCTCCAAGACTGGTCCTTGCTTTGCAAGGCTGCGCTGCTTTGTAGTACCAACCCTGCACAGTGTCCCCCAGCTCAGCTGCTGGCTCTGCGCTGGATATTTCTGAGGCTCATTCACCCCCAGAAGCATCCCCAGATTGATACATACCCGGCCCCTGGATGGGAACAGCTGCTGGATCACTGAGAGTGGCTGAGCCCAGCGTTATGTATTTTTCTGCTATTGAAGCCAAGCTCAAGAGACCAAGAAAATCTCGGCGAACAGCTGAGCCCCGCTGCGGGAGAGCAGGGGGCAGGATCTGGGCCCTGGGTGAGCAATCATCAAGCCGCTGATGGGACAGACCTTCATCTTCAAATGACACTCATGCAAAATTAAGCTCCTCCAAGCAATCATACCATGGCCGTTAAAAGGGTGCCTTGGAGGACAGAAAAATAAACTGAGAAACGCAAATTAGGGATATAAATCTTTCTGGCTATGCCTGGGAGGTACCTGTTTAATTAGCATCATTGAGCAGCCTTGATGTAGTAAATGCTAAGTAGGAAACTTGCTAAATTTTCCCTGTTTTGATAGTAGGTGACTTGTGTTCTGTTTGAATTTCCACATTGTGATTGTTTTTCTGTACTTGCTGGAGTTGCTGTGTTGTCTGTAGCGTGAGGAATTAGCTGCTGTCACCTGCACTAATTGGATGCCACTGCACTGGGGAGGAGCTACCTGCACCGTCCTGCCTGAGCCCTCTGCGGTCATGGACGTCTTTGCATCTAAGGCCTAAGGGTTTGCAAAGCTATTTCAACCAAGTATTGTGTGGTGGAGTTAATGTGTTTAATCATGTTTTTTTGTTCCTGTCCTCCTGGGGTACAGAGGTGACTCGCCACATGGAAATTTTAAAAGAAGGTCTTTCCACCCTGCTGCGTTGGAGGAAGGCTGGGGAGGGAGGACAAGCTCCGTTCCCTGCAGAGGACTCGGCCATGTGGCCGGGATACAAACCCAACCCCTATCCAAGGGGCTGAACGGGAGGGTTGCCACATGTCGGGTTGCAGTGAGCTGCTCACGCTTCTCTGCACTGCTTCCAGTGCTGCCTCAGTGAGCCAGGACCCCCAGCGCAAGATGCTGAGCCTGCACAGAGCCACACGCGTTGGTCCTGTGTGAGGGACGATCCTCAGGGCACGGAGGAGCCTTCTGCCCTGTGTCCCCTCTTGCACAGCTGTGCTGTGGGCTTTGGGGGTTTAGTCGTGTGATGAATAAGAATATCTCTGCGAGGATTTGGGTTAGGGAGTTACTGAGCCTTTGTTTATATATCACCTCTGTGTATTCCAGTGCTATGACGCTAATTGGTGCCACTGTAACATGAATCTTTTTAATGCTGATGATGTTTGTGAGTTATTGGATGGTTGGCCTGGACCTGCCTGGGAATTGCGGGTGAGATGTCCAGAGGTGCTGCTGTGTCCCAGGCGTTGCCTTGCTGGGTTTGCATCCTGCCTGTATTCATTCTGGCAGCCTCTGTATCATGCCATTTAGCAGATCACTGTTACTGACCTGTCACTGTGGGAGACAGTGGGATTAGGATGATGGAGTGGTTGGAGAGGATAAACAATAATGATGCTACATTGGCGCAGCCCAAACAATGCCTTTCTCTTTCATGTTTTCTTTTTCTGTCAGTTTGCCATTCAAGTGTAATAAGATCAGTGCAGATAATTTGTGTATTCATACAAAACATAATTTTCCCTCCTGTGCTTTACCAGCTGCACTGCAGTCGGAAAGGCAAATATGCGCTTTCTTTTGCATGGTTATGAATGGGTGCATCTGTTCCTCGAAGATAGGGAAAGGAGGGTGAAAGGACTGGAAAGGAAGGGAAGAAATCAGATGCAGCCCGTTTTATTGCCTCTGTGGAGAGGGAAGCGTACAGGAATCAGATTTTTGCAGCATGGGCTCAGTCCCACACTGATTTATTTAGGAGGTGGGTGAGATACCAGCATGTGGGAAGGCAGAGAAAGGTGTTTTGTTCAACAGGGGAGCAGCCCATGGAAGCACAGCCACGCTGCAGCGGGGCAGGGATACCCAAGGGAGCTCAGCCCCACCTTGCTCAGGGTCTGCAAACCACCAATGCAGGGACAGCCAGAGCTGTGCACGTGGCTGGTCTTGCTCCACCGCCCGGGCTGCAGCCATGAGAGCGCAGCTGCCTGCTGCCGGCGCTGGCTCTGCTCTCGCAGTGCTGCCTTGCTTCAGCTCTGTGTAGGGTTTGTCTGGGAATATCAGGGCAAAGGTTGGAGCTGAGCTGGGCTGTGCTTGCTCCTCCCTAGCTGGAAATCACAGCTGCCTTGCTCCCTGGGCTCTCGCCCTTTCTGTGCCAGGGGCTGCATCCCTGAACCTTCATCTCCACATCTCCCAGGCTCTGCCTGACAGCCCTTGCTGGAGCTCCAACATCCCCAGCGAAGGCCGGAGGAGGCACAGGGCTAGAGGTTGTACAGCAGTGGACCTAATTTATTGGGCTTTCTTTACTCCCTCCTTTCTCTTTTCTGAGAGAGGCCCGCTAAAGTGGCGAGGGGAGGGAGGAAAAGGGGTTTAATTTTCTCCTGTTATCTGGTGTCTCCAGCTGTGAGCCACGCTGACAGCCGTGGGCTGATCAAACACTCGAGCAGCCTCGATTTGGCGTCCCATCTACGTGGTCATAAATAATGTAAGCGCTCTGCCCCTGCCTGAGCCCATATCCTGGCAGCAACGCACCAGCACGTTCCTTCCTCCTGTTGCCATCACGTTGGGCTCCCACCTTCATTGCTTGTGACACGGAGTCATTAGGCATTAGCAGTTGGCATTGGCACCTAATGACACAATCATGTGCAAACGTGTTTTCCCTCCAAGCAGGATTTTTTCAGCCAGAAATTCTGGTTCTCTCCCTCCCATTGAGATGGAGTCCCGCTGACCCCTCTGCCAGGTTTGTCTCTATTTTCCATGCCCTTCGTCAGCCCAGAAGGTTCCAGATACGGGAACTGAGCACTGCTTTGGAGTGAAATATAATGCACTCTACTTAAAATAAAGGATAGAAGTTTACCAAAGCCACTGGGAGCTTCTCAGCTGTCTTCCAGCCAAGGGTCTTGACATGGTTTTTACAAGTTAAAATGTCCCCATTTAATGACTTGAGCGGTTAAAGCAGAGATACGCGAAATGCCAGGCTTTGAAGCTGTATGAGGCAGGTGGCAGAGGTGGTGGGTGGGAGCAGTGCAGGGCAGGGACAGGCCACCTTCCTTGCCTTCCTCTATGCCGTAGCGACAGGGCTGGTTTGTGCTTCACTGGGGAGATGCCGTGCAGCATGGCTGGCGAGCGCACGGCCAATCTGGCTGCAAAACGGGACGGGGGCTTGTCTGGGTACGGCGAGGCTGAGGGCGGGGGTCCCCTGGTGTCGGATTCCGCCAAGCAGGCAGTGGGTTAATGCTGCTGCTTTTCTTCCCAGTTTCTTCAACGGCAGGAAGTGGCAAGAATCCAAGTGGATGTGGGTTGGTCTGGGTGAACAGACCCCCAAAATACCAGATGATGTCGTCTCGAGCAGTGCTTTTATTTATGTGGCAGCATTGTTACCAGCACCAGCTAAGTGGAGAGAGAGCTGCTCCTGCTCACCGCATCCCAGCAAACTTCCCACCGAGCTCCCTGCAGGATTTGCTGTTCTCATTGCCGTTGATTGGTTCAGGCATGTTTAATCCCAAGGGCACTTCGGGGTTTAGCTCTTTGCATCTTGCAGGCCAGCGCTTGGAGATAAGTCACTGTAATTTGCAAAGCTTTCAGTGGTGGCGAGGCTTGTGGTTACTCCGAGTCTTGATGGAAATGGTTTGGACACTGGCGGGCTAGTCCTTTTGTCTGTTTTCATGTCAGCGTTTGGAAGGAGCACAGTGGCAATTTCTGGGGCTGGAGATGCCCAGGGAGTTCGCATGCACCTCCTGGTCCCTCCCGACTCGTAATTACCGGGCCTGAGAAGGAACTCGGTAACTCCCCGTGCAGCTCTACGTTAGAAAAGCACTTAGGGGCACGTAGTCAGGCAGCTGCTCTGCGGCCCACTGAACGCCTCTCACCCTGTAATTTTGTGGGTGGGCTGCAGGACTCTGTGCTCAGATATTACTGCACTACTTTGATGCTGGAGCAGGTTCTGCTGAGGAGGCCAGGAGGGGAAACTGCTTATTTCTTACAGCTGGATAAATCTGATGTTGCCACAAAATTGTTGCAATGCGGCTTTGAAGGGGTTTTTGCCTTTCTGTGGTCCATGGTTGCAGAGTCCGTATTTCTATGTTGAGAAATCAGGAATCAAGTAATTGGATCTCTCTCCCCCTTCCTGTAAAATCAAGTAATTGAATCAAAGATCATGTGATTTAAAAAAAAAAAAGAGAAAAGAGTTCATTTTGATTTCTCTTTATTGGCCTCTTAAATTCCAAGCTTTGCAGCCTGCTGGGAGTGTTTTATGGAGCTCTTTTCACAGCTGTGAGTAGGATGGACTTAACTGCTCGTTATCCTGGGACCCAGAAGCTGGGCTCTCGAGAGGCAGCAAGAGTCCATAGGGACTGGGAAGGGGACAGTTTTAGCCTGGGTGACCCTGCTGCTGAGGCTGTGTGTTGCTCCTGACCCCTGCAAGGGGCATGCCTATCCCAGCTGAGGTGTAACCTGTGTAAGACCCTGAGGAGGAAAAATGTTGCTGTTTTGTTGGCATCTGAGCGGCCTGGTACTGTGCCTGACAGCAGGAGATGGTCCCTAGGGTGGAGCTGCCAATGGCCATGACTGGTCACCCAGAAAGCTGCTGAGGATGCAATCAGATGAGCTTCATTGGGATGCAAATGGATGTAAATTCATGTAAACATATGTCTCGGTGCAGGTAGCAGCTCGTGCCCAAATTATGCAAATGTTCTAATCCAATAATGCTAATGTCATGATTATCCAGCAACACGATGTTCATTAATATGGTTCCCCGGTTCTTACACCCGTCACTGTCAACATGATTACGCTGAGGCAGAGACTTGCAGTGTCTTTGGCAAGTGGAGCCAGTCTCAGGGAGGGAAGGGGACACCCAGGTCATGGTGGGACCGGGAAGGACCGTTCGTCTGCCTGGCGAGGCCCGAAGGTGCCCCGTGTCCTGGGGAGTCCCCTCTACGTGCCTGACCAAGGTACCACCTGGCTGCCACGCTCTCCTCGGGAGGCCCTTCCTCCCAGAAGGAGACTCAGAGCAGATTTCACAGTCCCCAAAAGCTTGCAGAGTAGCTGAACTAGCATTTCTTAATATCCATTGCTGTTATCAGATGAACAGGACTAGCAGGGCCATCTAGTGACTCATCTGGCTGCTTAATGACCTGGGAGGTGCCCCCCCTTAGATTTTAATGTTTGCATTTTGAACCATGCCCCTGTACCTGTCCACCTCTCCCTCCATCTCCCCTTTTTTTGGCTGGTGGTTATCCCTCGCTCTGCAGTTTTGTTTTCCCTGGTTCACTACAGAGCTGGAAAATGCTTGGGCTTCCCCACGGTGGAATGGAAATTTGTTCTGCATCACCTTGGGTCGGGTGACATAAGGTAAGACGGCTAAATAGCCCATAGATCCGAGAGGAGAGGGATCCTGCAGGCTGGCTTGCCTTGCTCAATGCCGCCGGTAAAGCTGCTCTCTGGGCAGGAGTCTGCTTGTCTCGGCTGTGGCCTCAATTTCTCTGCTGCTAACCCGCAGGTGCCAGTGTAGCCACTTGCCGGGCCACTGCAGGGCTTCCTCGTCACCGGCTGCTCCTGCAGCTTTGTGCCAGCTGGCAGCCACAAAGAGCTGAGCTGCCTGCCCTCGGGAAGGGCTCAGCACATCACCCTGCTGCCTCCCCAGCCGTCAGGAATGCTCCCTCAGGTACCTCCTGTGGGTACATCCACAGGGTTTTTTGCAGTCGCAAAAAGAGCGGGTTTGTCTCTCTGGTGCAAACATGAGCAGCCCTGCCCAGTTCAGGGAAGCTGGGGATGTTTGCCTCCTCCAGCAGCCTGACGCCATAGTAGATACGGATTTGCCCTTCTCCTTGCATGGCTCCAGGGCCTTTCATTTTCCTCTTTCATTTATGTTGCTTTTTGCAATGTTGGCATGATATTGGGATTTGTGGATGGGGCCAGGAAAACGCCCTGGTGGCTGATTCCCTCACAGCTCACCGAGGCTGGTTGAGGCTCACGATCCAGGGACGAGCAGGACAACTCCCAGCCGCACCAGCAGCAGCTGGGAGGAGCAGCAGCCAGGACAGAGCTTCACCAGCCATTGCAGGGCTGTGACAGGTACATTTGCTGCACTAAGTATCAGCACCGGATGGGGGCTTTGGTTAGATTGCTTTTGACAGGATGTCGTTAGCCTGATGTGTATGTGGGAGAGGAGCAGCTATAATGCTCTCTTAATGCAGCCAAATTGCTATTTAATTCTGCAAAACCAAGATGTTATTTCACAAATCCCTGGAGCTTGCTGTGCAGCGTCTTGACGCTGCCGGTTATCGGTGGCCTTTTCCCTCTGCTTGCATCCAACTCCAAATTCTTGGAGCGTGGGGTAGGAGCAGTCCTCCACTGGCCTCAGCGAAGCTCAGCTGCTTTCTGCCCTCGCTTGGCTTCACGTGTGTTAACTCTGGAAGCTAGTGGTGACTCCTGAAATGCCTCCTCCCACCCAAATGTGAGCAGAAAGTCTATCAATTTCCATGGCAACAGGGCCAGGCCCTAAATGCTGCTGTTAACTCTGTTTCTGGACATCTGTGGAGTTGGAAGAGCTGGGTGTGCGGGAGGCAGTGGTGCCCAGCCTGAGTGCAGCTCCCCAGGCCAACCCTCACTGCTTGTCCAGGCTGCTGTAGGGTGAGGTGCTGCTGCAGAATAAACGTTGGGCTTTGCTTCTGGCTGCCTGGAAAGTCTTGAGACGTGATGTTGTCATCCTCCTGCAGCTGGGAGACAGTCGGGAGGGGAAGAGGGAAGCAGGGTAAAACTACTAAGACAAGTCTTCTGGATAATCTCAGAGGACATTGACTCCAGCTCAGAAAGGCACTGAGAGCAGATAAAATTAGCCTAATAAGAGTTGATGCTACGCAGAACTCTCCCCTCCCGTGAATGCAAGGGATTGGGTCTGTGTTTAGCTTACAGGCACATAACGAAAAGAGCCAGCACGACACAAAAAGGTGGCTTTGCCTGGCCTCGCGATGGCAAACCCCTGCTAAGGCTCTAGAGTTAGGGGGAACCCAAGGACCATGAGGAAAATAAGAGGAAAAAGTCAAAAAAGGCTCATTCCTAAGAAAATATCCCCAAGGACTGGCCCTGGACAGCGCTGTGTCCCAAGTTGGGATGTCAGCGAGGGTGAAGCAGGAGGGAGGCAGTTAGGGGGAGGATTTGTGCAGGAGGGAGTTTTGAGGCAGCCAGGGCTCAGGGTCCTGCTTTGCCCAGGGCTGCCCTGGCTCCTCTCTCCTGCAAGTTTTGCTTTCTCTGATAGGTGCTGGCTGCAAGACAGCGCAACGCAGTGACGATACCAGAATGGGGAACGTGGCTCACGTTTCTGTTGAGGGCTGAACCCAAATCATCCCACTTCCTAACCCAGCAGAGCGAGCTGGGTGCTGCTGCCTGCCAACATAGGGAACTCACAGTGCTTCCTCTCTCTGCCGTTGCGAGATTCCTGAAAGCAGCTAGACCAGCCCTGGGGATGCAGGTTTGCCTGTGCAGGTTAGATGGGTGCATGGGATGGGGGTGCCTCTGCTCTCGCCCTGGGTTGGGGGAGCAGCGGGTGCATGGCCATGCTTGTGCAGCTGCAGAGCTGCCCTGGCACCTCACTGGCAGGCTGCCCTGCCTGCAGGCTGCCCGGCTGCTCCCCAGCCCCGCTGGCTTTAGCCTCCATGTTGAGAGACACGTGCAGGCCAGTAATGCTCAGGGGCAGCACACCTTTCCCTTGTGCATGGTTCAGTTGGATTTTCCTGCAGCTTCCCCTTCTCACTGCACACAGATCCACCCCATGTCAATTCGTGTGTATTTAATATGTGCTCCATATAGCTAATATTTACAGCAACTGAGTATCTACTCTGGTTGATTTGCAGGTGAATAATGTGTTGGGAATGGTACGTCAGGGTGCACACACACACAACGTGTTCTCTCCCTGAACAGGAGAGTAGACATTTCACAGGACTCCAAAAACCAGTGCATTAAAATTACAAAACAAAACACCAACTATTTTGGGATTCACATCGAAATGGCAACATATGCTACACATTAAACATCAGCCCCTACCGAAAGTTTAGCTATTCTGGGCCCATCCTGAATGGTGCTGAAGATGCACAGAGAGCAGATGCATCCCTACCTCCTGTCCTCTTGGAAGCTGCCTTGCAGGTCCGTCTGCAGGTAGAAATGTGCTGGTAAGAAAGACACCATCCCCCCTTGCCATAAGTTGGGTGTTTCATAAGGTCTCTGGGAACCTTAAGCAATATTCTGAGGGGAGAGGGCTCTTTCTTGCTGGCATTTGCCCTTTGCCTGGCTTTCTGAAAGGGTTTGTTTATGTCTGCTTTGTAATAGAGCGTGGGCCATGTTTTACCACAGTGGTTTTGTTCGCAGCTAGTAATTGCTGGTTAAATCTGGTTGAATGATGGTTGTTAGCAGGGCCTGTTTGCGCACAGATAACCTCAGATATTATTCACGCAGAGGAGCAGTGGGGGCCAGGGTGCACTGGGATATCGGCACTGCTGGGGAGCCTTAATCGGCACAGCCTGGAGTAAGCCTCTTAGGATTATTTAGCCAAGTTTCCTAGTTATCATTATTATTATTGCTTTATTTAGCAAATGCAAAGGGTGTTTAACCAGGTAGGGTCTGCAATGCACTTGATGGGTCCAGTCAAGCCTCCCCAGCAACTGAGGGCAGAGATCTTTCAGGGGAAGCAGCCTCGTTGCCAGTAGCTGTGCATCAGCCAGAAGACAGCGCCTTGCATGAGCCAAGGAGCAAGGCACACATTGCTTTTCAGTTAACCCCCTTCCCATGTGCACAGCCATGCTGGAGCTAAGCTTATCTGAAGGAGAAAGAAATATGTTTCATACCTGCCAGCGGGATGGACTGAAGACAATGTAGGTCCCGAGTCACCCCAAAGGGATGGAGGAGTCTCTTCCAGCAGCATTGGCAGAGCTGGGCTGACAGTGTGCGTATCCCCTGTTCCTGCCCCTGCAGCCAGGTTGAGCTGGCGTTACCTGCTGGCACCCTCTCATGCCTAAGGCTGTGGGTACTTGCTGTGGCTTAACACAGACTTAAAAATGGCTGGGAAAAAGCAAAAAGAAAACTAGGGCTGTGCAGGCTGGTGCTGCCTTGTGTCACCTCCCTGGCTGACTGTCAAACCTCCCTGCTCCCAACCTGCAGTGGGTCCCCCTGAGTTCAAGGGTGTGTGAGATCCAGAGCCTCCAAATGGAGGCTTTAATTTGGCATCAGCTCTTCATGCACTCTTCAGGCTCGTGTCTTCTCCAGCAGCGCCGGCAGAGCAGAGGGTTTCTGTGAGATCGTTCGGGTTTGAGCTGACAAAGTATTAAATAAAGAACCAGTGGGTCAGTCATTGAATCTCTGGTAAGCGATGGGGATGTGGAGTCCTGCTGCTGTACTTTTCATTTGGAAAGGAATTGATTAAACTGGAGTCAGCCCTCGTTCTTGTCAATTTAAACCTGGAGTAACTGACAGCAGAATTTGATGCTTAGTGTTTGAAATGAATTTGGTTGAAGTGTGTCCTGAGGACAGCCTGTATTTTTGGATGCGTGTTTAATCTACGTGCTACTGTTTTGTTTGCTGTAGGAATGCTCCTTCTGTTCGCCCGTTTGCGCAGCACTGGCAGGATGGCTCCCCGGTCACATAAGGAAGCTGGGCTGCTGCATGGCTCTGCTCAGGGCACAGGGTGAATTAGTGGCACAGGCTTTGTTTGGGATGTGCTTAAGTCTCTGCTTATGCCCCGTGTTCAGGACAACATTTAAAGTCTAAGCTGTTCCAGGACAAGATCCTTTTCTGAGCCTGGGCTGGAGCTGGAATGATGGCTCCTGCATCCCACATCCCAGCTCTCATTATGGGATGCTTTTGGCACACCAGCCCATGCCCTCATCTGATGTGAGCAGCTGAACCACTCTGTTGCACCTCAGAACAAGCTGCTGAAGTGCAATGTTGCGTGTGCTGAGCTCAGGATGTTGTCACGACTTTCACGCACCACGGAGAGGAAACACGGCTGTTGACAGGGGCGATGTGCTCTTCTCCATCATCCCGTTCCTGCTTTGATGTTGACTCTGTGATGGCCATCTTCACCTTCTCTAAAGGATGTCCTCCCTTACTCCAGCCACCCTGCAGAGTGGCTCTGCTGCCTGGCAGGCAGAGCTGTCGGTCCGCTGCTGAAAGCGGCCATGTAATATTTAAGCTATCTCCCCTCTTGCCAGGCTGGCGAGGAAGCCAGCGTTCCCCCTTTTGGGGAAATGAAGGCCGTGTGTGTGGGCACTGCAGTAGCTCTGAATCACCCCAGCAGAGCGAGGGATCAAATCAAGTCACATTCCAGGGCATTAGACAGACGGTGGGAATTAAAGGCTTTACCTGGAAGCTGGCTTTGTATCTCCAAGCCCTGCTTTTGTCTCCCAGCCCAACTCTCTATTTTTGTCCCTTTTACCTTCCGTGTTGTCGCGCGTCATGTATGCCAGTGCTTGGTGCCTGATTGTACAGCCAACCCCAGCCACGTTCGGGAAGCCCTCAGTAAATATTGGGCTGTGCAGCTGAGGAGGAAACATTCAGGCAGTGTGAGACAGTAGGAAAAGTACGGTTTATCAAAAACAAGCTGCTTTGGGACTCATTAAAAGCTAAGGAAAGGCACCAGCTGCTTTCAGTAGGCTTGGGATCGGACAGAGAGTAAAAAGTCCCATCAGGGCTATTAGCAGTAAGTCTTGTTTTTTGTTTCTTTCAGTCTATAAGGTTTGGGGACAGGGTCTCCCTTGGGGGCCAGTCCTGCCCTGACAGCAGGGAGGTTTGCCTGCTTCAGCTCTGTCTTTGCTTTTCCCTTAATCTGGTCCCTGCGTGCACCCTGCCCCTTGTGTCACCGGTTGCTTTCTGCATCCCTGGGTGCGCTGAGCATCTCCTGTCGGTGCTGCTGGGCCTTGATCCCGGCTGTGGGCTGTCAGCGGTGCAGGGCAGCTTTTGGGGTACTGCACGACATGGGAGGAGGCAGAGCTCAGGGGCTCACCTTTAATTCCCAGAGCCTTGATTCTCTGACCTGTAAAACAACCATTTTCTGTTTGGGTCTTGTGCTCTTTGAGGAAACATTTGAAATAATCATGCTTTTGTAATGGCAATAATGACATTAGGCTCCTATACCTAACTTTATTTATTTATTTATTTACCCTTTCTTAGAGGGAATTGCTGCTATTTTCTGGGCATCGGGCCCAATTTTTGCTTCGTTCTGTCTGAGTCCACACTGCATCCTGGATGCTGCACTCAAAGATGGAGCCTGTGTGGATGAGCACATCCAGGCTGCTCCAAACCTGGAGGCAGCTCTTTGTGCCTTGCCTGCCGTTCCCACCCATCGTCTTGCCACCCACGAGATTTTTTCAGCCTCGACCACACACGTATGCGAAGCAGGTGGCATTTCCATCTGAATTAATATGCTAGGAGTCCTTGGATGTGGGAAGGGGGTTAAACTGTCTCAGGCTGGATCTGCTGTTGGACCTTGCTGCAAGAGAGCAGTTTGTCTCCTGGCAGAGCAGCACAGATCACCTCTGTGCAGTAAGCGGGAGCCGCCTCAAAGCGAAAATACGGCAGAGGGAGGAAGGAGTGGCTGAGCGGTCTCCTGTCCTCCCAGGTCATTAGAGCATCCATGTGCAGCATGTCTAGGTACAGAGCGATTACAAGTTTGGATGC
Organism: Fregata magnificens; assembly: GCA_013389945.1. Classification (NCBI taxonomy): domain Eukaryota; kingdom Metazoa; phylum Chordata; class Aves; order Suliformes; family Fregatidae; genus Fregata; species Fregata magnificens. Next base: position 58,253 of record WAAD01010215.1, on the reverse strand, counting down.
TTCAGGAGAGAAATGTTTGCTTCTCAGCAAGAAGTAAATTAGGTTAGTTTGCCTAGTGTCAGTATGTTATGAGTCAGGGAAGTTTATTAACATTTACCAAAATCTGAATTAAAAATTGAATTTTTCATTAGACAAAAAGGTTGGGTGTCATTTTGCAGGGTTTTGGGGAAAATTCTCCAAAGAATTGAGCTTTATTTTTAATACATATCTGTATGCCAGCCTGCAGGAGACTGCAGTTCTCTGTGCATTGATATGGGATCTGTGTGTTGTCAGGTTACCTGGCGGTACCGGCTGTGATCGGCTTGACATGGTGGTGGGTGACCAGCGCATGTAGTGTGTCCCAGCTTCACGCCAGACCCACCATGCCTGAGCCAGCAGAAAGTCTGCACTGGGGGAGTTGCCCTACAAAATATTTCAGACACATTTTCCTGGGCAGGGTGAGTTTCTATGCAGCATTTTGCACCATGTTCTCACAGCATTTCTCTTCTGGCACTCCTTGCTCAAAAGTCCACTTCCAGTAGCTTGTGGAACCACAGATTTATTGATTTGAACACAGGAGGAGATTAGGTAAAAACACCAATTTGAGACCAGCTCCCTGAGCAAACCACAGCTCAGCATTTACCAGGGAGCCTGTCCCCTTCCCGGCTGGTGACAGGGCCCTGTTCCTGCCCAGAAAGGTTGCCTTAGGAGTGCTGAGCATGGCTGTGCTGGCCGTGGGCCGTGGCCCAGCCCATCACTCGCTCTTCTGCAATGCTTTACCTGCTGCATTGCTCTGTGCCGGCAGCCACAAGCCGGCTGGGAGAGGCTGTGCTGGCTGGGCTGCGAGCAAGTGCCATGTGTTGCTTCAGTCCCTGGTGCGTTCCCAGCCCTAGAGGCTGCAGGCAGCTCGCCCAGCCCACCCAGCTCATGCTGAGCTCCGGAGAGGGCATTGCTGTGGGCTGGGGCCAGCTACGGCAGCGGGGCACCAAATGTGGGCTGCCCCTGCCCCTGCGAGCAGCGGTGCGGCTGGAGCTGGGAGCAGGCTGCGTGCCACCCGCACCCCTGCTCAGTATGCAGCGGAGCACCTCCCTGACACGGCCCTGCAGTGAGCCGGGAGGGCACGGGGGCTGCCACGGTCCCCGGGGGCTGCCACGGTCCCCAGGGGCTGGGGCAGCCCTGCTTCCCTCTCCGCAGCGCGCCGGGGATCTGATGCAACAGGACAACGGCTCCTGACCCTGTGCGGTGACCTTCCCCCCTCCGGAGAGGTCTGGCGGGGACCGACCCTGCTTTGGCAAGGAGATGGGGTGAACGGGTGCGGGGAGGTGGGCTTCGACCCAACTTCTGCTTTGCTCCCCCCAGGCATGGCAGGGCTTTGATGGGGAAGGGGCGGAGGGCTGGCTGCCCACGCTGGTAGCCGTGTGGCCGGGGCGGTGGGCTGGCCACAGCCCTCATTTCTCTGCTGCTGGGTACCGCTTTGTTGCTAGCTGGTGACATCACCCGAGAGCCCACCCCCTGCCTCTTATCCGTCTCTCCGTCTAGCTCACTTATTCACAGGCAGTGCTGGCAGGATCAGGGACTGTGCGAGAGCCAGAGCTGGCGGCACCAGCATGCGTGCGGCGTCTGAGACTCAGGGTGCGAGAACCACGTAAGGTGCCCGCCAGAGCTTCCCCCCTCACCTGCCTTCGCTTCCCCAGGCAGAAACTTCACAGCTCCCTCGCACACAGTCCGGGCTTCTCCGGGGGAGCTTGGCGCCGACAGCCGCATGCATGACACTCCGAAAAGGAGAGAAAATGACCATAAGTATCCAGGAGCACATGGCTATTGACGTCTGCCCCGGCCCCATCAAACCCATCAAGCAGATCTCCGACTATTTCCCCCGCTTTCCCCGCGGGCTCCCTGCCGCCGTTGGCCGCAGCAGCACCCTGCGCTCTGCCGTCAGCCAGCCCTCCGTCAGCCCCGCCGAGGCCCCCCGCGAGGAGGACGAGGACGTGGACCAGCTTTTCGGGGCATATGGCACGACGCCCACAGAGCAGCCGGCCAAGTGCCAAGCACCTGAGGAGGTGGTGGACCCCGAGGGCTACGAGTCCGACGACTGCAGTGAGTTCCTAAGTTTCCACGGGAGTTTGCTGGGTGCTGAGGGCAAGGGTGGGTCTTAGGACTGGTCCCCCATCTTGCTGCCCGAGCTGTGCGCCCTTCCCGGCTGCCGGCTATGCTCTCCATCCCTGGGATTACACTGCAGCAGTGACAAGCCCTCTGCTCTAGCCAGAGAGGCTGTCACAGCACGGCTCCGGCGCTGCCCCTGGGTGGAGGGAGGTCGTGGGAGTGTCCCTGCTGCAGCCAGGCTGGCCGCTGAACCCAAACTAGGGAAGTCTCCCAAGAGCCACCAGTTGCTGTGCTTTGCCGTTGCGGTTGATGCACTTCTGTGCCTCATCCCTGCTCGGCTCCTTGCTTCCAAAGGCTGCCAGCTGGGCTCAGACCCTTCGGTTAATCCGTCTCGGTGGTGCAGCCTGCTCCAGCCACCCTGCTGATTAGCCGGCAATATGCTCCAGCATCGCCCAGCTCCGGATCGGGGAGATTTGTTCAGAATGACATCCACCCGGGAAATCTCTGCCCTCTCCTTTGGTAAACTCTGGCATGTCATTCCTCACCCTCCAGCTGCAGACGGAGCCCTGCGTGAGACTGGGGCGGGGGGGGGGGGCTTTTGAACAGAAGGCTTTGGTTCTGGTATATGCAGGTGTTTGCAGTGAGGTTTAACCCCTCCCCACCCAAAACGTCCTTCCCACCCAGCTCAGTAGAGCTTGCAGGCTGCAAAGCAGCTGCTGTCTGGCTCTGCCAGTGTGGTGGCTGGGATAGCGTTGCTTTCCTTGAGGTCAGTTAAAATGCAAGGTCTCGATTCAGCCCAGCCTTTAGGGGCCAGATCCTGTGAGGGGCTGAGCACAAAGTTTGAAGTTGGGAGATGCCAAGGAAGGGAGTCAGTGCTGCTGAGTGGTGTTGCGTGCTCATCCTGGGGGAAGGGGGAGGCTGAGCTCCCACGACGCTGAGCTGTTTACGGCCCAGCACCGGGCAGGTGGTGGCTTTCCCTGTGCAAAATGTCACAGCCCTGCCTCAGCATTGCTCCCTCGCTGCCAGGTGCTGGGCTGGCCTGGGCTGCTGTCAGCTATGCGTGAACCCAGGAAGAGCTCCCCAAAGGGCTGTGCTTGCTGCAAGGCAGCACGGCCGCCCCCGTACCCCCCCTCTGCCTGCTGACCACCAGCGATGGCTCTGGGAGAGGCTGGGGCTCTGCGTGCAAGACCCAAACTGATGCTCCCCCTCTCCCCATCCTGGTGTTGGGGTCACGCTCTTTTTGGAGGAGGTGAGAGCCGCTGCACTCCTGAGGAGGACATCTCCGCTAAGCCCCGTTTGTCCCAGCCGGGCAGTTAACAGTGACTTTAACCAGATTTGCATTATTTGTTCCTCTAGTTATTAGATCATCTTTGCTCATCCCAGCAATAGAGATGGGAGCAACTGGGCTTCAGGGCTAGAGGGGTGTGTGGGAGCCGAAGTGCTCAGGGCTGTGGGGTACAGCGCTTTCACTGGGTGACTCATGGGGAGATTGCCCAGGGCGCTGCCTTCTGCATTCAGCCCCACTGGCAAAGCTGGAAGCGGCTCGGCTTGGTGCCAGGGGCCGGTGGGTGTTTGTCTTGCCCTGGCTGGTGTTAGGAAGAGTGTTTCCTGCAGCGTAACAGGTGTCAGGCAAACTGCTGAGGCTGTTTTGCCAGATGTGGCAGGTTTTCCACTGGCAAAGGCACAGCGGTGCCAGGAGCAGAGTGGGGAGGTGGCACTGCTGGTGTCACATCCCTGGGGACAGCATGGGATGGTCCCAGCTGCTCTCGGGGCACTGGTTGGCATAAATGTGCAGGATGAGACTGTTACTCCTCCATGTTTAGCAGCCAAGTCGTAAAGCCAGACGAGGACTTGCTGGCCCCATTTCCCAGGTGGGGAGCTGGGGCTGGATTCGCACAGCCTGACTTGAGCCATCAGCTACACTGGGGAGTGTCCTTCAGCTCCCCCACGTCCCTGGCGGGTGATTCAGGACTGCTGCATTAGTCACCTGCACTAAATTTCCCCTGGAGAACCTGTCTCCACCTGTACGGCAGAACAGTGTTGGGGGTTAGGTGGTGTCAGTTCCCTCTGGCGACACACAGGGTTCGGGGAGTTGACTGAGGTCTCTGGGGATGGCAGTGTCAGAGCTTGGGTGCAGTGCCCACAAGTTGAGGGCTTGCTGGGCAGGGGTGCGTCTTGCCTCGCTCCCCAGAGATGCTCCCAGCACAGCCCCCAGAGAGGTGCAGGGAGAGGGTTTTGCCATGGCAGGATCCATCAGGAGGAAGAGGAGAGGATGGCTCCTTTCCATTTGTCCCACCTGCCTGTGGGTTTCCCTCCTCCAACACGGAAGCGATGGTGCTGGCTGGTCGGGTGGGAGGAGTAGAGCTGCCCCTGCCTGGAGAAATGCAGCATTTTTCTGGGTTTCCCCTGCACTCATTCCTGCCCGGGGTTACTTCTCCAGCCTGGTGTTTCTGGCGTTCCAGCAGCACCAGCCTGATGGGTGACGGGGCCGCGTTGCTCAGGCACTGCAGCACTGCAGGGTGGCATCGGGCAGGGGCTGGACCAGAGCTGCCAGCTTCCCTGCCTGACCTCCAGCACCCCTGGTAGGGCTGCAAGGAGCGGTGCAGGGTAGGTCCTGCCTGTGCCCTGCTGCAGCTCGCCTGGGCTGGCTCCCTGCGCTGCATTTCTTAATCCTTTGCCAAGTGGTGCTCCTGACCCCATCAGCAATCCTGGGAGGTGCCTGCGGAGCTGGCAGGAGCTCCCCACCTCCAGACGGCCTCTCACTGGGATGTGGGCAGCCCCAGAGCAGGGCAACCCTGGGAGAAGCATCAGCATCTGCTCCCATCCAAGCAGGGCGGCCTGACGCAGCGGTTTGGCGTCCACAGGGAGCAGGGAGGTGTGTGTGTGCATGCACACGTGTGTTTGGTGCTTTGGAAAACCAAAAATCCCAGGGCTGCAGGAGGCAGGTGGGATCCCTCCAGAGATGGGCAGGGACCCGGCCAAGGTGCAGTGGGGTGGGAGGGGACCGGCTGCCACGGGCAGATGGTACTGGTCACTGGGAGGCTGATGCAGAGGCTCGGGTTGATGGCTCTGGGGCATGTGGGGCTGAGGCCAGTGGTTCAGGGCAACGTACTGCAGCTCTGCGGAGCCGGGGAGCACAGCACCCAGCGGAGCTGTGGAGGTGCCGAGGAAAACAAGTGTGGTCCCCACAGGGCAGCTGTAAGCAGCCTGTTGAATGCAGACAGTGGCAGGGAGCAAGCAGGGCCAGGGAGCTGACAGAACAGATAACGAGCAGAGACGTTGGGGTGGCTCTGGGAGCACTGGGAATTGCGTGGGGTCAGCCCTTCCCATCAGACCTGCCAGCAGTGCTGCTGTGAGGATTTGCAGAGTCTTAGTCGGCACCCTCTGCCATCCCAGGGCCCTTGGGAGATGTACTCATCACTGCCCTGTGCCTCCTCTGTCCCCACTCTGCAGGGACACGCCAGGACTGGAGCCCAAGCTGTACAGAGCTGGACTCTTTCCACAGCGGGTTTGTCCCCAATGGAGCTGCTGAGGACGGGGAATGAGGCAGGAGAGGCGGAGAAACGCGTGTTTGGTAGAAACCCTGCAGAAGGGTGGTTTGGTGCCCTTGGACCAGCACGAGCATCTGCTGTGAGCTGAGAGGACCAGCGGGGATTTGGGGACGGGAAGGGAGGGGATTCACTCCTACTGCCTCGGGACACCTGGCTCTCACCTCATCTTTGGTTCCCCTGGCTGGTGCCTGGTGACAGCAGCAGTGCCCTGGCCCCTGGGGTCCCCAGCCATCAGGGATGCTTCCCACCCAGTCGGGAGGCACACTGCCAGGGAAACTTGGTTCACAAGAGAAATAAGCAAATGCCAGCTAGGTGGCAATGTGCCACCTGCAAGGAGCTGGGTCTCGCCTCCCATCTCCCCTGATTCCAAGCAAATTGCTGCCCCTCGAGTGGCTGCGCTTTCCCCTCCACAGCACCAGCGTGAATTTGTACCTGACAGATTTTTAAAGGTCTCTGAAATCTCTGCAAGTAGCACAGAGGTAGAAATGTGGCCCCTCTGAGGCAGCGCTGCCGTGGCTGCTCTTGCCGGGGGACAGCACTGGACGGAGTCGCCATCCTTCTTCTGTAACATGCAAGCAAGTTTCTAGCCCTTGAAGAAATGCTTCGTTCCCCTGAGCTGCTGCTTGGCTTCAGAGCGAGGCTGCGGCCAGCGCTGGAATTTCCTCCCTCCACTGTATCTGTTTGGCTCTGGGTTTTTGAATGGGGCGGCAGCCCCAGAGCAGGGGTTGCAGCGGGAGCTGGCGTTTCTGGAAGAGCTGCCCCATACTGTTCCTGCCAGTGCTCCAGGGCTGTTTATATATGTACAAACGCAGCCAATTTTATAGCATGCCCAGCTTTATTCATGGGAGGAGCAGGCTCCCGAGCTCCCGAGCTGCAGCAGCATAAAAACGACTTCTTCAAACTACAGCTGAAAGGCCTGTCCTGGTGCACGGCTGCTCGTGACGGCTGCTGCAAGCAACGCCACAGAAGTTATTTAGGAAGACTCTTTATTTTGAGCAAAGAAGATAATTAGGCAGGCAAAGCCATCATGCAGATATTAATTACTGGCTGCTTAAAGATGTAAAGAAGAATGAAGGTCTTAAGGGGTGCAGGGTTTGCAAGTCACCTGGCAATGCTTTCGGCCAGACAGGAGGATGCAGGAGAGACGGCGAGGGGAAATGTGCATTGAAATGATGAGGATATTTACTTCTGAAACACAGCTCCTTAACATATGCTGCCACTGCTATTTATAACCTTTGAATCGTCTTTTCAATCCAGACAAGGCCAAAAGAAGTATTTTTTTTACTCAGGAAACTAAACAAACCACCGTTGATTTCAGCAGAGCCTGGAGCATGGTTTTGCCAACCGTACCACGACCCGAGCTGCCTACGCCAAAGAAATGTGTGTGGGTACCGGGCAGTGTCGCACCCAAGGTTTAAGGGCATCAGGGAGCTTGTAGCCCTCCCAAGAGAGACACGGGGTGTTAACCAAGGTGACTTTGGATTAGCTCCTGTCTGGTTTCCCGCGGGATAGCCAGGTATCAGGAAGGTGCTGGCATGGGGTGAGCTCTCGCCCTTTCCTGCTGGCCGCCCCGTCAGTGGCGCAGGTGGAGGCTGTGCATTGGGTGCTCCTGGCCCTCCAAGGAGCTGAGGAGCCTTCAGCCCCCGGAGGTGCTCGTTCCCAGGGGGTGGCTGGGGACACCCTGAAGTGCTGGGGATAAATGTGGGGCACCTGGCAGGGCCAGTACACGAGGGCGAGCAGGGTCTATCCGGGCACCCCTCCTCCAACAGCAACGGAGGGTGCATATGGGCTGTGGTCTCCGGCGTCTCTGCTAATGAAGGAGCCGTGTGGCTGCTGGTTAATGAGGGGTCCTCCTTCTGCCTGGCTCCCACCCTCCCCAGCAGCCTGCCCAGCCCTTCACCTTCCCCTGGTCCCAGCATGCAGGACGGGAGACGATGCCCGGCTGGAGGAGGGAGGCTCCCTGCCCTGCAGCAGCTCTGCCGTCCTCATCCCTTCACTGACACCCCTTGTTCCAATGCGCTCGAGCCAAGGGGTTCCCAGATCTTTCATCTTTGTATTTAACACTGAAAGCAATTTTGGGGGGTTGTTAATTGCAATACTGTATTTCATTAAAGGGAGAGAGAGGGAGAGATTTAAAGGCCATCTCCAAATTGAAATTGCTGAAAGTCTAATTGCTGCTGACATCAGGGACCATTTAGTGCTGTAAAACATAATTGCATCTCTGAACTGTTCTGAGCAGATAAGTGTTCCTCTGAACACTCCTCCTGGAGAAGACAGAAAAGCTGATGAGCATCCATCAACCAGCCTCGCAAAGAAGCAGCTCCCTGCTCCGGAGCTTGCCAGGGGCTGACGCTGTGTCTCCAAAATGAAGAACTATTAATTGCCGTAGATTTTAAGTGAAAAAGCCACGACAAGGCAGGGAGCAGTTGCAAGAAAGAAGAGTTGTGCTCATTCCTCACTCCTGGTCCTGTTGAATTCAGCCACATCCGTGGAGCTCCCCAGGAAGGAATGTCTCCTGCCCGGTCACTGCTGGCTTTTTATGTAGGACTGGGAACATCCTTCCCTGCCTGCAGCAACAGACCAGAGTCCCATGATGCTGCCAACAAGCACCATGTGGTCCAGGTGCCGACAAGAATGTCTGTGTTCCAGCATGGCGTGCTGCCACCAGCATGGTGGGCTGTGTCCCAAAACCTTCCACAGGACACCTTTTTCACAGAGTAGCTCATGGTGATGCCGACTTTCAGAAGCGTCCCGTTCCCACCGGCCTTCACCACCTTCCCCGGCTGATGCGGAAACCCTCAGCGACGCTTGTGGCTGTAGGTCCCTGCCAGAGGTCGGTGCTACCATCAGACCTGGAGGTTTACAGCCGTCAGGGTCTGCAGTGCCTCGACTCAGCACCTTATGGGTTCCGTCCCTGACAAGCTGCTCACCCTCTCCCGGCGGAGGCACACGAGTTGCAAGCAGCAGCCCACGAGGGTCTGTGCATGGACCAGGAGCGCTGCGGGTGCTGGGCAAGCTCGGCCCTGGCTGCAGGAGACTGCTGGGACTGACGGTGCTGTTTTCCAGGGGTAACCCTGGGGGCTTTCAGGGGCTCGCTCCCATGTGGGTCAGGGAGTCAGTCCTCGAGCTTCCCCAGCGCTCGCTGCCCTGCTGTGTGCTGCTGGGCTGGGACGAGGCGCTGCCCCTCCCGGGGAGGCAGGAGCACACGCAGCCACCTGCCAAAGCAATCTTCAGCAGCCCTGCTTGGAAATGGCAAGAAATAATTTCTGTTCCTCCTGAGGAGTCATTTACCAACATTTTACATGCACAGAATTACTTGCTGCCTTTTAGGACCTTTAAAATTATCTCCATTGCAGAGGAAAATTAAAGCAATGGAAGAATAGGTACCTATCTTTCATAGTGCATTAAAAAATACCCAGTCTGAAGGTTACTGAACCTGTGCTTTCTGTAAGGGAGAGCTAATCCAGACAATCCCCAGCAGTCTTTTTACTGCTCCACTCTGATCTCCCTGGCACAAAATCCATGAGCAGGTTATCTTGGGAGCAGCAATGCTGATAAGCAGAGGGACTTAAGGCTTTTGGACTTCTTTTTAATTAGTTCTATAGTGGGTTTTTTGTACACGCCTCAGTTTCTCCCAGCGTAAAGCCTTGCTGGGCTTTCTAATGGCAGTTGCGATGCGAAAGCTTCCCTGACTTTGGAAGGTAAGCAGCCCACTCAGTCATCGGTTCCCTCCTCTGCAGGCTGTGCCAAAGCTCATGGGTCCGTGCTGCAAGCATCAGCGCCTCTTCCATGTCTTGAGCATCTCTTGGGCTGAGAAACTCTTCTCCTTGGGGTGTCCCAGGCCACCGAGGGGGCAGATCTGCTGCCCTACGTGGGCCAGGCGAGGGCACATAGCCTGGAAGGACAGGGGCTGGATAAGGGAGCAGAGCACAGATTTATCACCACGTTTTGCCTTTCATCCTGCAGGTATAAATAGAAGCTACTTCAGCCTCCCCGTCACCCTGGGCGCTGATGGGAAATGTCAGCAATAAACAACTTCTGCCGACTCCACCAACAAGGGCGGGAGCGGCGCTGTGCCAGGATGCTGCACTGCCCGCGGGCTCCAGGCGCGCTCGCCGTATCCCACGGCTAAGCCCGGAGACACATCTGCCGGTTATGAGATGGTTATGCTGGCCTCTAATAATTTTGTGGCCCACTGAATTAATCAAAATGCCCAAAGGTCAGTGGGAGAAGAGGCCACATTCCTTGTGCAAGTCAGATTTATTTTCCTTTTTAGAGCCTGTGTTAAATGCCAGACCCTGGCTGGCACCTTCCCATCAATCTCTCCCAATTCATGGAGAGGAAAGAGGGTCAGAACCTGCTAATGAGTGCAGCTCTCCTAATGGTTATTTTATCATTGGAGCAGAATAATTGTAATAATAATGATACATCCTGCCTGCTGTCTGGAGAGCGCAAAGCTGCCTTTGTAATGCCTGACAAAGCCATTTATTTATATTTTTTTTATTTGCAGCCTGTGTGATTAGAGGGCAGTGTTCAGAACAGCCCAGTCGAGTTAAATACGTCTAGTAACAGCGCTTCAAGTCTAATTGCTGCCCTTTTCTTTTTTAGGCACTCGCTCCCCTAATTAAGAGCACAATCGAGTTGCATCTCAGCTGCAAGGATGGGTGGGAGAAGGAAAGCAATCAAAGAAGGGCGATTCGACCGCTTTGCGGAGGGCCCTGTTCAGAGCAGGGTGCGTCCCTGGGTGGCTGCTGCAGCCTGGAGGCTTTGGGCCCAGTCCTGCTGCCTGGAGATGGTGGGGCTGCCACAGCCAGGGCTGGATGTGCTGCTGGTGGTTTTGCAGGAGGGGTGAGAGCGGTGAGACCCGTGCCGGTGTTTTGGTGTTGGCTTGCCTGGCCGCTCACTCGGTGTGCTACCCGCTGCGGGAGCGCAGGGCTGACTCTCCAGCTGGGCTGTGGTCCCATGGGGGTTTGCACAGAGCTGTTGTGGGCTGCAGGGTGGCTCCCACCCCTGGATTCAGCTGGAGGTCTACTGCCGTCTCCTCAGGCCCCCGAGCAACCCTGGGGCCAGTCTGCCTGGGAGTGGCCGGCCGGGGACGCAGGCAGCTTGAGTGCCAGCCTTGTATCTGCCTTCACCGCTGTGCTGGATCTGTCACCCTACAGTGCATCCCCAGGAGGTAACGGAGACAGCGTGGCTGTGACCGTGCCGCAGGTGCTCTGCTCCCGCGGGAGATGTGTCCTCAGCATCCACCGCCCTGCTGTGTCCTGGCTCTGGTGGCAGCGCTCATCCTCAGCTCTGTAGTGGCACCTTAGCTGCCAAACCCCAAGTTAGCCTGATCCCTTTTGTCATCTCCATAGGGCCGCGTTTTTAAGCAGTTAGCACAACGTGTTCTGCTGATGTTTCTACATCCCTCTGACGAAGGCAGACCCTTCCTTCGGAACTGAGACTCACCATCAACAGAAAAGATCCCTGCATGGAGGAAAACCCCTCCAGGGCTGGAGGAGAGCTGGGGATGGAGCCCGGCAGGGCTGGGGGGAGTCGCGCATCCCTGTCTGTGCCCTCCTGCCTGCTTGCAGCTCCAAGATGAATGGGGAACTGCTCAAGGTTTGCTCACGGACCGCCAGTGCTGGGGAGCAGGAGCTTAGCCCCCAACTGCAAAACCAGCGTCTGCTGCTGTGTGACGGTGCTTTTGGGTCTTGCCCATCTTGCCGGAGCGGGGCTCCCCGCTGCCCTCGCCCCTGGGGCAGGTTGTGGCACCGAGGGGACAGGAGGCTTTGTCAGTATTCCCTGGCCGAAGTCTGTTTTCATGCCAAGCTTTTAATTTGTTTTATAAATTGCCAAATCTAGCAGGCTAAGCCGCGGGCCCCCTTCTGTGATAAAAATAAAATAACAGCTTGAACTTGGGAGGGTGGAGCGGCGGGGCTGGCAGGAAGCGCCTGATTAAAGGGCAGGTGGAAATGATGAGGCTCTGAAACCGGAGGCTTCATCTTCCGCTCTCGAACGAAAACGCAGATTTGTTGAGTTTTGCTGACTTGGCTTTCGCCCGTGTGCCGTGGAGCCTCCGGCTACACCCGCCCCAGTGTGGCAGGCTGCGCCGGCCCCCCGGGCTGGTGCTCTGACACTGCCGTACGTGGCCGTGAGCTCTCCATCACCGAGCACGGGCAGGGGGCAGCCAGCCACCAGTGCACTGGGGCACTGCTGCGCTTTCCTCCTCCTTGCATGATGTGGTGCGAGTTTATCTGGTAATTGCTCTGGAAACGTCCGTTTGGGCCAAACCTAGAGATGACGCACAAGGTTTGCAGGTTTGGCCTCACCCTGTATCGCTTCCATCTTCCCCAAGCCCTGGCAGGTAAACCCCACTGATTTACAACTTACCTAAACCAATAGCTAATGTGCCATGAAATTACTCCAGAAGCAGGGGGGTACATTATTCTGCCAGAAATTTCTCTGAATATTTGCTCTGCTTTGAAGGCAAGGTGTTTGCTCCGGAGCAATGATTTTTATTTGCTAGCAGGCAAACCTGTAGCTCACTTGCGTTTGGGCTGAAGATCTCTCTGAAATTGCAGCAGGAGGGTTTCGGTCCCCTGAATATCTGCCGCCTCCTGGGGCACCTTGCTGCAGAGGCTATTTATGCTGGAAAAAAGCACCTTATTTCCTGCCATGAAGTTCGTCTAACTTACCTCCCAGGCAGTGAACTCTGCTTTGATATTAAGCAAAACTGTTCTGTTTTTTATTTGGGATTTTTTCCCCCTGCTCTGTACCTGCGTGCACAGCAGGAAGGTGTAGTTACCTTGCAAACACCGGTGGGATGCTGCGTGGCGGCAGGGCAGCAGTCAGGCAGACCCCTTTCGGGAAAGTGGGCATGGAAAAGTGCGGGTTGTGGGGTCCAGAGCTGCCCTGGAAGTTCAAGGCTGGTGGCAGGTGAAGCTGTGCTGGGGGAGATGCCACTCCGTGTCCGGGCTTTGTGTGTGAATCGGGTCCAGGAGCCTTGGAGAAGGTTAAATCATGTTTTGGGAAAGCCTGTCTTTTTAAGGCTTTTCCTCTGCTTTGGATTAGCATGACGTGCTCAGATTGTCCAAAGGGAAAGAATTTCTCAAATCAAATGTACTTTTGCTGCTGAGGCTCTTCTGGCTTGTTCTGGTCTCCTGCCCCTTCCTGTGGTCCCATCTCAGCAGCTTCCTTGTTGCTGCTGTTCCTGGGTTGTGGGTGCCATAAGGGAACACTGCTCTGATTAAAAGCTGTTGGTGTTTTTCATTTTAACCATAGAAGTATTTCTATTCTCACTGGGTTTAATTTACAGTTTGCGGCCAAATTGGAGCTGGGAAGAGATCCCATTGGTGGCTCATTTTTTGAAGGTGTCAGTATACAAATACGCATTCTGGGAATGCCAGCAGTGCTGGAGGGGGTTGGAGATGTGCTGACAGCAGGTCTTGACTGTGTCCCAGCTGTGCCTGGATCTTCCTGGAGAAGAGCCTTCAGCTCCTGGGGGACGGGAAGCTGCTGGCTGTGGTGGGGCTGCTGGTAGATGGGGGTGACCTGTGTGAAAGCCCACAGAGGCAAAGCCTCTGCACTGGCTGCAGTGCCTGGGCGAGCCGCAGCCGTTCATCCCTCTCGCTCCTCTCCCAGGGCTGTGCCAGCCCCACCAGCCAAATGTGGGGATGGCCACCAGCCTCCCAGCATGAAGCCGTGTTTCATAACGGGGCTCCCTGGAGGATGCTTTTTGTTTTATAATGTCTGCAGCCATTTCTCTAGCATCCTCGTCCACTCGTTTTGTGCTTAGAGGGAGAAGAGGCAATGTTTGCTGGGCCCCGTGGGTTAATAACATCTTTTCTCTTTTGCAGCCACGCTGGGGACGCTGGATTTCAGCTTGCTCTATGATCAAGAAAACAACGCTCTCCACTGCACAATCAATAAAGCCAAGGTATGTCTCAGCACTGGGTGTGCGAACAGCGAGGACTGAATGCACCTAGAGCTGGCCACCTTTGTCCTGCGTTATGGGGCCACCAGAGCCCTGCCAAAACCATGAGGCCACCCGGGTGCCGCGGCTGTGGCAAGCAAATGCAGCAGTGAGGGCAGCGCGTGGGGACAGCCGGGTGTCCCCCCCGTCCCCGGGTTGTGCCAGGGGCTCTGGTGTCCCCGACTGCAGCCAACCCTTTGCCGTCTCCAGTTTCATCCCAACACCCAGTGCTTCTGCCCTCTCCTTCCCCTTGGTCCCTGCCTTTCAGGGCGTTTCCAGCAGGACGGAGACAGCTGCTCATCTCCATGACAAGATGGTTGCAGCTATTGATGCTTTTTAGAAAAGCACCCAACCCAATGTTGCTATTTACTTGACGCTGTGACCGGCTGTCAGTCTATAAATGGCTCTTTTAAATGCTGCTAATCATTGCCATAAAGTGCTCTGCCTCAGTGCCTTTGTCGTCTGTGTGATTGAAGCAATTAGGAGATTTTTGCACATTTTGGAGCAGAAACAGATAACTGAGGTCCTGATTCTGCCTCCGGGCCCGTGGAAGGTGCTTCTGGGTGCTGCTCAGCTCCTCTCTGCTTCACCCAGCACGAGGTCTGGAGCAGGGAGGGCTCCACGTCAACGAGGCTGGTCCCCGACAGTGGTGGGTTGGTGGAAGAAGACCAAAGGCCCTTTAGATTTTGGGAAGGGGTGGAGGGTTTTTACAGAAGATGGGAGAAACTGCAGGAGAACGAGCTGTGAGCTGACCCCCCAGAAGATTTGCCTTCATAGGATGCTCCTCTCCCCTGCAGCTGCAACTGGTTTATTTGCAGCCCCCAGCCCCGGCCCCCGAGCCTGCTGAGCTGGGTGCTGAGCCTGCACATCCCTGCCCCAGGGCTCTCCCTGTCTGAAGTAGGACCTCGGGCACGAAAGCTTGGCTTTGGCGCTGAGTGTGGAGGCATCTGCTGCAGCAGACCTGGAGCTGCTCCTGGCTGGGGGCGAGTGCAGTGCCCATAGCTCCCTGGGCAGGGCTGCCGGGGCAGGGACGAGGCAGCCGGTGCGTTTTGCTTCCCTCGCTGCCACTGCCCTGCCTGTCGCCCATGAATTCGCTGGCAGCCTCTGGGTCAGGTTTCCCTTGGTGTGCTCGGGAGCGGTGCCAAGGAAGAGATTTCTAATTGGGTTTGCAGTGGGTGGAAGACAGGGAGGAAAGAGACCTGCAAGCGGCAAGCAATAGATCTAACAGCAACGAGAGCAAAGGCAGGGCCGACAAAGGAGAGCCCTGGCCCCTGCCGTGCCCACCCGGCTGTATGGGAATAGCGGTTGCTGACCCCCATCCCACGGGGCTGGGGGCACCACACGGCGCCAGCGTCGCCCCTGCTCGCAGGGTGGGCAGCCGCCCCTTTGCCGCTCTGACATTCAAGTGTTCGAGTCTTGTTCATTTCCATTCCGCTCTCATTCTCCCATTTTTCTCTTTTATTTACATTGCCATCTGCTCGCTCTCATTTCATCTCTCGCCTGGGGAAAGCTGCCAAAACTTGACTACAAAAAGGTAAGGGCCAGGACCCCGGCTGCCGTCGGTAGGAGCCGGAATTGCCTGTGTAGACGTTAGAAGTAGCGCTGTAGAGGAGGTGGTGTGGTGGCCGGGGAGTGCCGGGGCTACGCGCAGAAGCCACAGCACAGTGTTGGGACATGCGTTGCCCTTGGATCTGGGCTGGGGCTGGCCTGGCCGGTGTCTTGAGTACGATGTCTCAGGCCCCCAGGGAAGGTGGCCTCAGGATGTGTCCCAACTCCAGCAGCTCCTGGAGCCTCAGTTGCTGCCAGCAGCCTTTAAAACCTGGACTATTTCAGCCATGCGAGAAGTGTTTTTCTTTCTCCTTTCGATACCCCCGCCAAACAACCCTCTCTCTTCCTTTTGATCTTTTTGCTTCTCTCTATTTATTTTAACCTCCAACACTTTTATAGCTGCTGATGGCCCTCCCGAGTCCTGTTATCGGCTCCTTGGGAGTGGAAGGGGGTTAGTGGGCTCTTGGAGGCACCGGCGGCAGGTTAAATCCAATCAGTCGTGCTCCACCACCAATTTTCTGCTCTGCAGCCATCAGCTGCTCTATTGTGCAGGAGGTCGGGATAACCGCTCCATGCCGGCAGGGTTTGCCCTGGTGCCGGGTGCATGGGGACATCTGAGGTGTTTCTTGGTGTACATTCACAGTGGGATCTGTGAGACGCTGGGTGTTTTCAGACCCTCAGGTCAAGCCTGTGTCCCAGATTTGGATGGAGCTGGAATAGGGAATGAAAGGAGGTTTGCTTTGTTGCAGGAGGTATGGGTGTGGAAGCTGGTAGCCCTGGGGCTATCCCCAGGCTCTCTGCTTCCACCAGGAGCAAGGCGCTTGGTGCCTCAGTTTCCCTAATAGCACATAGATCTGCCCTGCCATTGGGCACTTTGTGCCAACAGATGGGTATCTGGAAGCTGATTTTGGAGGCAGTGAATGCCTGGCATCTCTGCAGGCTCTATCCAGGGAAGCGAGGGTCCCGGTTCCTCCTGGAGATGAACAGGTTACGTGTGGGGCTGCTGTTAGTCTACATCTGGATTGCAAGGTGAGCCCTGCCTCTGCAGGCGAGGGAAGACTGCGGCATGCTCAAGGATCATCCACCTCCAGCCTTAACCTCTTAGGACAATCCTACGCTTTGGCGTTGCCTTCAGCGGATGCAACTGGGGTACAGTCTCAGCAGGTGGGGCAGCCACCGTGCCTCTTCCCACACCACCTGCACTGGCACCAGGTTGTCACCTCCACCACGCTGGTGTGAGCCCCAGGCAACTGCTGCGACATCAGGGCTCGCCGGCGCTGCCCCGTGGGGCCGAAGCAGAGGGTATCCTGGGGTATCGTAGCATTGGGGAGATAAGGACTAAGAAACCCCATTGATCCCTGGCTGGAGCAGGGCTGCGGTGGCATGCCACCTCTCCCTGGCCGGCAGAAAGCTCAGGGCCCTGTGCAGGCAGGAGCGGGCAGGCTGCCAGCAGCCGCCTCACACTAGTGGCTTTCGGTCTTGGCAGCAGCCCTGCCCATACCCTGCCTTTCATGCTTCAGGCGCAGCTGAATTCAGGCACATTGCGGCTCAGCTCGGGTCGATGGGAGAATAAATCAGGGCAGTGTGGGAGCCCATTTCTGGACTGCGGGAGCAGCCATGTGGCAGGCTGGCAGGAGAGCTCTCCCCTTGCCGCCTGCTGCCGTGCACGAGCACGGCGTGCTGTCCTGGGGTTATGTTGGTCTGTACCATCATGTGGGGGAAATGGACAGGCTGCCCCTGGGCTGCACTGGGCATCACCTCCTCCTATAAAATGTGATAGAAAAAGATACGATTAACGTGCAGGTGCCAATGTCTGTGCCCTGACATGCCGTGCCATGGCTTGGGTGAGGGTCTCATTTTCTGCTCAGTCCTACAAAGCCCAACCTGCTGCATGGAGCAAGAAAATAACCTGCTATAGGGGGATCTATAGGGGTGTGAGGCAGCGCAGACACCGTGGGGCTGTGCTATCCTGTAGTTCTGTTGGTCTCCTGCTGTCGGGAGGAAGATGTCCTGGGCGAGCCTCAGGTGGCTGTGCAGGCAGCGGTGCAGGCAGCTGCCTGGCCCCAGGCAGGCCACACAGGGCAGACGCTGCCCATCTGAGCGTACCTGGGCTGCTTTCCCTGCGCCACTGGCTGCAGCCGCAGCTAGAAAACACCCGGGAGTTTCCACCCTGCAGAGCATTTGGATGCTCCCCCACCTCCAGCTGAAGCCGAGTGCTGGAGGTCTGCACTGAGCATTACTTGTGGATTTACTCATAAATAATTATCACTGCAGGGAAATTCCTGTCTCGAAGCTGAGTGTCCTCTGGGCTGTCAGGGTGGAAGCACAGAGTTTGCCCCATTTTGGAACGGGATGCCTTGGCCCAGGAAGAGATGTCCAGGCTGGTTTTTGGGCAGCTGGAAGCCTGCTCACTGGGCAGGCAGCTCGCCATGGGGCAAATGATGGAATGAATCCATCTCCTGTGATTTCTGTACGCCTCTAGCGTGGCATTAATCGGCAGCCCGATTAGCCTGACTTGTAATTAAATCCTATTGATTAGCTAAATGCCGCTGGCACGGAGAGCAGCTGGCAGTGGCTGGGATGCAGTGGGGCTGTCGGTCTCCACAGGATTACAGCAGGGATCTTGGGGTTGGGTAGAGGAAGGGAAAAGATGAAACTCGGTCTCGGCTCCATCGCCCGTGCTGTGATGCACAGCACCGTAAATTGGACCTGGCAGGAGGACTGGTTGGAGCCAGGGCTGCGCTGGCTGAAGCCAATGGGAGACTCTGTCCCCGTGAACGAGCCCTGTGGTCCTCCTCTGCCTCTTGGCTCTCTTGGAGCAGCTTTAGGCTGGAGGTCCCTCCATGCAGGGGAAGCAATGGTGCTGGTCACCCTGTGGGTCCCTGGGAGGGGTGAGCTCCCAAGGGAGCAGCTTTGTGGGGCAGAGCCATGGGGGCTGCTCTCATATTAGACTCAGCCCTGTGCCAAACTTGTATCGAGTGACGTGGGAGGGAGGTAGACGTGACATTACGAGACGTTTTCTAGGCTCCTGTCACTCCGTCTTCCGTAGCACATCTGTTAAAAAAGCCCTTAATAGCCTCCTCAGAAGGTAATTTAATTGAACTGAATTGATGGGTGAATTACAGAGCTGCCTGTCTTTCTCCATCCATTTTCAGGGGAGTTTGCTTGCTTGCTTCTGATCTCATTTGCTGTGCAGCATCAGGCAAGTGGGGTGCCTCCGCCGCAGGAGGCTGTGGGGAGCCTTTGCTCTGCTCAGCTGTGAGCAGTTTGTGTGCCCAGCCAGCCGGATCCCCTCCGGAGCCTGGGGACCAGCCCAGCCCCTTGCTGCCCTTTCTGCCTGTGGAGCCGCAGCTGGTACCACCACCTTCCTCCCATCCTCTGTATCTGCTGCCTTCCTCTTCTGTTGGGCCAGGGACGTCACCTGAGAGGCACTGCAGTTAAAGCAGAGCCGTTTAGCCTCCATTCGCTGCTGATATGTTTATCCTTTTGGCTCTGCTTTAGAAGCAAAATCCTCTTTGCTGGGCGCCGTTTGGTCTCCCTTGCCCCAGGGCAGCGCGCTCGTCTCCAAAGCAGAGCCCTTGCCAAGGTCAGGAGCAGCTCGGACCCTTGACCGAGTTGTGCAAATCAGGGAGGGGTGGGACGGGGGCATCCCGAGGGGCTGCCTTGGTGCTGTGGGGCTAAGCCAGATGCGTTATTTCATACATGTAAGGTATGGAAGCGATTTACCCCAGCATTTCCCTCTTTGATTTGCCCAAACCAGGCCTGGATGATTACATTTTCATCGCACGCAGCCTTTTCACCAGCAGCCCATACGAGTGCTTTCCTGCCAGGTGGATCTCTGGCAGCTGCACACACTTATTAATCCTGGGCACCGAATACTCTGCTCATCACACAAAGGGTGTGACGAGTCTTCAGCATCACCCAGCCTGGTTTCTGTGCTCAGGTTGGAGCTGGGGTTGGATGGGTACCTCTGCAGAGAAACCTTCCTCTGACCCAGGCAGAGGATTGCCTTCAGACAGCCTAGAAATAACTCCTGCAGGGATCCTGCAGCCAGGCTGGAGATAATCCAAGTACTTTCATGGTGTAGCCATTATAATTTCCACTAGGGATCGGTAAAAATTAGGCTCCATTTTTAATGCCCCTATATTGCTTCCCTACCCCATGGAGTTTGTTTCCATGCAGTCTGTCAGGTTATGGCTTTGGGCTGGGTTTGTGCTTCACCCTTGGATAATTTTCAGCCCGCTGGTGGTTTAGAAGAAGAGCAGGTTTGTCTCCTCCCTCTGCCCGAAGCAGGATCAACTCCAGAATGTTGCTATAACAAAAATGATCCACGTCATCCTTTAGGAGCTGTGAGGGTCTCGTAGAAAATCCATCCGGAATGGCCGCAGCAAGTCTTTCCTTGCGTTTGTGCTCTGGTACCCCCAGATTTCCCTGCAAACACCGCGGCAGTCGGCTGGCGACAGCCTCCCGCTGCCCTGAAAGCTGTTCTTCCTTCAGCTGTGCCTTAATAACGAAGAGTAGGTAGGTGCTATCACACCCTCTGGGAGTGCTTAAAAGTAACACCACAACAGCAGAGGTGTATGTTTGCTCATAAGCAATTATTAAATGACAAAACCCTGTAATTTTAAACCTTGAAAATCACTGTGCTGATTTACTTAACCCCCAAATTAATTGTGATCAGGGTGTCAGAGTCAGCTGCTGGAAGAGCGGCGAGGTGCTTTGCGGCCGGTGCCAAGTGCGGACGAGAAGCCTCCCCGCAGCCCCTCCTCGGCACAAACTGCAGACGACATTTGAACACTGAGTGTGCTCGTCTTTTGCTGCGCAGCCCGGATCCTGCACCAACCGTACTCTCCTCCTTCCCCAGTCCTGGGGAAACTGTGCAATTACTCCATGGACCGATGACACCCCGGGGAAATGGGCATTGGTAGATGGGCTCAGCAAAGCCACCCTGCCTGCCCAGCATCACACCATTGTCCTAACTCCTGCTTTTTGCCGTTTCCTCTCCAGGGCCTGAAGCCGATGGACCATAATGGTTTGGCCGATCCATACGTCAAATTGCACTTGCTTCCCGGAGCCAGTAAGGTGAGACGCGTTTTCACTTCTTCCCTTCCTGGGGCTGCCCCTTTCCCTTTGAAATCGGACCCAGGAGGTTTTCTGGGGAGAAGCTCCTCATCCAGGGGCTCCTAGTTGCTGCAGCCAGCCCTCAAGTCTCCTGCCCAGCTCTCAGGTGAGCAGGAGAAAGCAGCGGCAGGAGGTAGAAATTGGGGCTAAAAACATCCTTGCAGGGGTAGCAAGTGCCTCTCCGATAAACCACTGCCTGGGAGCTGAGCGCCAGCCCTGACTCCTCACGCTTGGGAGCAGGGAGTGCGAACGCTGTGCTCCAGAAGCCCCCAGGAAGCACCAAGTGAAACAATCTGGAGCTATAAACAAACCAGCTCCGTTTTTTTTTTTTCCTTTTGCATTTAAAACCCCTCAGATCATAATAAAGCAGAGTATAAATCGTAAGGGAAATATTTCCATCTACTTAGGTTCAGCGCTTGCTGGAGAGAAGAGTAATTAAAGATATTGATGTGTAGTGAGAGCTTGGTGTAACTGATGGGGATGTTGAATTTAAATGCTAAGTGTATGTGTTACGAATATTAATGGCACTCTTATTTTACACTAAAGGAAAGACCTTTTGGGGGGAGGTGTATTTACTTGTTACGGTTCAGTTGAATTAATTCATAACGTTCAGGGCGGTAGAGGGAGTTTTTAACCACATTTCAAGTTCCGCTGAAAATAGGAGAGCCAGGAGCGCTTTCATCAGCGATATTATCTGTCATTTCCATGTTTTGCAAATGCATTGATTAGCATTTCTGCTGGAGGTGATGGAGACCAGAGAGGTGGGAGGGAAGCTCTGAGCCGAGGGTAGCGCAGGAGCTGCAGACTCCACAAGCCTGGAGCAGCCGTGGGGGGACCCTCTCCTCGCCCCCGCGTCCCTCTGCCTCTGTGGTTTCTCTGGCTCTGTGCCTTGTTTCCAAACAGCACTGCCCAAATCTGCTCTGGGAGAGGTGAGCAGATGTGGGGGGGTCGCACACGTGTCCTGGGCTGGGTGTTTCTGCACAGTCGTTCTGGCAGCAGGACGGTCCCCAAATCCCTTGGGTGTTTCTGTCCCAGTCTTGGGCTCCCAGGCAGCTGCGGCAAGACCCCAGGCCAGAGCTGTGGGAAGCAGGGTGGGATTCGTTCGCCTCATGCAGAGGTCTCCACATGAGCTGGTTACTGACAATTACGTCACTCCAGATGGGAGAAAAAGGTGCTCTCAGAGCTCCGTTCCTCTGATTTAATTTGGGCCCCTTGCCCAGAGCAGCATTAGCTGCTGCGTGGTGCCCATCACCTTACCCTTTTGGCTAAACCCACTTTCCTTCCTGACCCCCCCCGGAGCCCCAGGATCAGGCCCCAGCAGGTCTGAGCAGGCAGTGGATGCCATCAGGGCACTTTCCCTGCTGTCCTTGTCACCCCCCACCTCCCTCTCTGATATGTATCTCGCTGCTCAGGCTGGAGCCTGGCGCGGTGGCCACAATATATCTGAGGAAGGAGACAAAATGGGTGTGGGATGAAACCTGGTACGACAAAGTGCCTTGCTTGAAGCAACTTTACAAAGTCGGGAAAGATTTAAGGCAAACGAGGTATTAAATCAATGGCGATGGCAGGTCATCAATGAGAGCACCTGTCTGCAGACTCCTTCGGTTTGCATCACTCTGCTGTCGCCCCTGGCCATGCCTCTGGGCACGCAGGGATCGACTCAGCGAGGCTGATGCCCGGCAGCAGCAGTGCTGGCTGCCAGCGCGCAGCCCGGCCAGCAGCTTCTCCTCCTGCGCTGCAAACAAACTCCCACCTGAGTGACGTGGAAGGCGATCGGTATTGCAGGGCTTTAGGTGCTGCTGCTAATTGAGTCCCTGCCCCTGCATCCCAGTTGGCTCGTGGAACATCCTGCCTTGCTCTGCGGGTATCCTCCTCCTAACCTGGTGCTCAGCATTTCACAGCTCCTCACCCAGCCTCTGTCGGTGCCCAACTAGCCTCCGCAGTGCTGCTCAGGGCCCGGGTTTCTTTCAGGGGCAGAAGTGGCTTTGGGAAGCTAAATGAAAGCACAGCACAAAATACAGAGGCTTTCTCTATCTCCGAGAGATCGAACCCAGAGCAAGCAGTTGCTTTGCACAAAGCGTTTGAGAGTGAGATGCTGCGCCATGGTCCCTGTGGCTGTGTCTAGTCCATCTGGGAGAGGTTGTGTGTTTGGGGTGCATTCGATGGGGAAATGATGTGCCAACAAGGTGACAGCCCGCCCCCTTAGCTGCAAGCACAAGCTCTTTTCTGTACCCCATACTTCACATCCCACTCACCTCTAGCACAGGGCTGGTGAACTGAAGATGGGGGAATGTAGCAGCTTCCCATAAAAAAGCGCAAAACAGCTTTGAAGTATTGATTTCATGAGAGTTCCTTATGCCGAGTGGTGGCTGAGACAGGGATTGAATTTTCTGACTTTACACCTAATTAGAGGGAAAATTGCTGCTCTGTCAGGCTGTCCCAGGCTGGGGGGGGTTGATGGAGAAGCCCCGTCTGAAGCCTGCAGCCCTTTGCTTCTGCTTTCCCTCTGTCCCCAGCCTCCCGCTCTGCAGAGCTGTGGCGCTGGAAAGACTTGCCAGCGCTAACAAAATGTGTATCAAGGCAGTTATTTTGAGTCGGGCAGGAACGGGAGCTGTGCTAGGAGCAGGAATGCGAATAAACAGCCAGAACAGCAAATTGGTATTTTTTAATGAACCTGAAAAGACATTTTTTCCCTCTCTCTCTCCTGCTGCATAAACGAGATCCCCGTCTTCTCACTGCACTCTGCCAAGGTTCCCATTTTGCTGGCTGTTTCCAGCATGAGGGATGCAGGGTTGGATTGCTTTGCAAATGAGCGAGTCGCCCTGTCTCTCCCCCTCTGATTGTCGCTGCAGTCGGAGTGGATTTGGGCCACCCCATCGAGGACCAGCCAGGTTATGGCACTGGGGCAGAAGGACGACAGCACCAATTGCCCCTTCATCTCCAAACTGTGCTTCCTTTTCTCCCCCCTCCCTGCCCATCGGTGCTTTCAGCTGACCTCCATCTCCTTTGCTTTTCCAGGCGAATAAGCTGAGAACCAAAACGCTGCACAACACGCTGAACCCCACCTGGAACGAGACGCTCACCTACTACGGCATCACCGACGAGGACATGATCCGCAAGACCCTACGGTAAGGCCCCGGGGGGGTGAGCACGGTGCTGAGCCCAGCACCGAAGGGGGACACGTGTCTCTTCCCATCCCCTCGGGGCCACCCCAGGCATCCCTCCCCATCCCAGTGACAATTTCCCAGGGGAGCTCCCAGGGACCCCCACGCCCCAGCCCCACAGGACGGTCCCAGCAGTGGCTTGTGGCAGAGCAGGGCAGAGTTATTACCCACCAAAACCTATAACGTGCGCGTGTGCCCTGCACACATCCATCACCTCTGCAGTGACCAACGCTTGATTTACAGGGAGCCTGGGCTGGAAGAGCTGGTGAGGAGCGTGGTCCTGCTTTGTCATTAACTTCATAACTCACTCACTGGGCTCTTGCCTGCAGAGGTGCTGTTATTTGGTTTTAACCTCTTCGTGCCCAGCTCTCACGGGCACGTGTTAAGGCTTTGTGGTCACATCTTGCTGAGAAAATGTCCCTGGGAAAGCTCTGGGCCCCTTTCAAGGCTGATTTTCTGAAAGAACGCTGGAGGCATCTGTGAATTATTGTCAAACTAAATGAAGAGCGTTTGTATGCATTTGTTTTATTCTCTCAGTTTGGTTCAGTGTCTGCGCATTCACCATCTACTGACAACATCTCCCAGGGGCTGGAGGACATTGCATGGGGCCAGAGGTGGGCAGGGGCAGCGTGGTGGGGCCGTGCGGGCTTGGAAGTGCTGCTTTGCGGGGTCAGACCCCTGCGAATGCAGAGGTTTTCGTGTCTTGGCCACTGTCCCACCTGGGTGAGGGCAGGGGGTGACCCAGAGCCTGTGGACGGATCCTGCCCAGGGAGGGTGCTGGGCAGCCTTGGCCACTCCATTACCTCTCTGATCTGGGACCGCTGTGCAGGAGGATTTGCTGTAAGATCTGCTGTCAAACAAAGGAGGATTTTGCATGCTGCTCCAAGGACTTGGGGCTTTGTCAGCTCCGTGGCTGGAATCCGACCTTCCTTATTTGCAGGTACCCTGGGAGTTTATTATTTTCCCCACGATGAGAGTGCAGAGCTGCCTTACAAAAGGTCCTGCTCAGAGGTGAATTTGGGCAGAGCCCACCTGTTGTCTGCAGTGTGCATAGAGATGAGAAATTTAGCGCTGCGGATTATTATTTCACATGGAAAATATTAGTCATGCTGAAAGCGCGGCAGGCTTGTTGGGCTGGAAAGCCTCTGGTTTATTATTATTATTGGTGGGTATTTTGTTTATTTTTTCACTCCAGGCTTTGAAGTTTTCAGCCTCTTCAAGCGTGGAAATCAGTTTGTAGAGAGACGTTCGGCTGAGTTGTTTGCTGAAATGTGTCAGGCAGCAGAAGGACTTGACCCTCACCTTTTCGGGGCCCTGGTAGCTGCTTCTCCCCAGGGAAGGGCTGTGCTCGCCCACTCCCGGGAGGCAGCAGGGAGGCGTGGGATGCTCAATGGCAGGGGAACACGCAAAAACGTGTGTGTGGGCTGAGCTGGATTTGCCCTTCCTCCCCACAGAAATCCCTCGTTAGCACGTCCCTGCTCCTGCCTGCCAGCCTGGGCACTGCGGGCACTTTGCGGGAAGCCAAGCGTGGCTGTGGACTCCCGCAGGGCTCAGCACATGGGGCTCCTTGTGCCCCCTCCAAAGCTAAATGCCATGCACAGATCCCTGTACCCCGCTTGCAGGACCCCGGGGTGATGCACAGGGACCCCTCGCTCCGTGGGGGGACGTGGCTGAACGGAGACAGAGTTTCTGTCTTGGGAGCTCCACGGGGAGCTCAGGAGATTGCTGGCAAGGTCGGTTAATGACCAATTACCCAAGGCAGCTTCGAAGGGCGCCTTTCCAGGGAGGCAAGGGAAGCCTTGGGCTCGCCTGCGGTGCGGTTGCTCTGTGCGAGTTCCCAGCCGGGTGCTCTGCAGGGAGTGAAACTCCCTGTGAAGCCGCATCTGCTCATGCAGGGGCAGTGTCCCCGGGGTTTGGCGTCTCCTCGTGCCATCAGAGCCATCCATCTCACGCCCTCGCACCCGTTGGAGCTGCCTCTTTGCAGGGAGGTTCCCAGGCTCTCCAGCACTCTGCATGAAGACTGCACTTTGCAGCTGAGGTTTCCTTGCTGGCAGCTGACCCCGGTGAAGCAGGTGATAATTAAGGATCAAAATCTCTCCACATGGAGGGGAATATCCAAGTGCAATTCTGACTCATCGGCATTTGCAACTAGCCAATGGGGTTTGCCGGAGCCTGTCCCCATGGAGGTGGCGAGCCCCATGATGACATTGCCGTGAGGGCGGCCAGTGGCCAGGAGCACCACGGGGGCCACGCGAATCCCCCCCTCATCTCCAAGCATCGTGCTGGGGTCTGGCACTGCATCCAGATGGAGTGGGCTCCATCCTGTGGGATTTAGCACAGCCCGGTCCCTGCCGGCAGCGTGGCGGTGCGGGAGCCCCCAGCCCTACCGCCCCGGCGCTAATGAAGCTCAAGGTTTGGGCACCTCAGCAGCACCCGTCCCAGTGTGCTGGCGGGCAGGACCAGCCTTTTCCTGCGTGGGGCGGAAAGGGGAATCACATCCTTGGTGTTACCATGGCAATCAGCGTGCCAAAGATGACCTAAAAGCTGGCAAACTCTGGACTGGATGTTGTGGTTTTTTAGAGGGGCTCAGGTGGCTCTGCCGTCTCCCTGGGAAGGTTGTGCGAGCAGAAAAGTGGAGAAGTTTGTGAAGTGGAGCTGGCTGTAGGGCTGGGGCTTGTGGCTTTCGTTTTGCCTAGAAACGACCCTGGAGAAGAATTAAAGAAACAAACTTTTGGGTGGAGAAGGCTTCCCAGCTGGCACCTCTGCTGCGGGACTGTCGCCTGTCGTGTGGGCCATCTCCTCCCCTGACTGTGGTGGGTCTTCCCAGGGGGGTTTCACCCTCTTCTGTTGTGTGGACCCCAAAAAAATCTCTAGTCAGGACTCTGATCCCTTTAAAAAAATGTCCCACCCGTAGATGGGTGTGTAAAGGTTCAAATGAAATAACGTTTCTTAATCCCATCTCCAAAACCGGCATACTGCAGGGTGGGTGCTTGGTGGCCCCGTGTCCTTCCCTGTGCTCGGTGCTTCTTCCCCTGCCGAGCTTTGGCTGCCGGCACAAATGGCCGTGGCGGTGGCAGGGCCCAGCCTGCCCTCGGGCGCTGGGCGTGGGCTCAGCCGCTCTGCCCAAGAGGTTTGGCAGAATTTCAGGTGGGAACTCAAACTGTTGCCTATGGGCCAGGGAATTCCTCTGCTAAACCAAAGCTTCTGAGTGCCGTGGCTCCATTTCTTATCTTGCATGGGGGAGCCAGAGCCTAAAATTCAAGTGCTCTTCATTTTCCTCAAGAGCAATTCCCCAGCCCCGCCTTTTCTATTTCCTCCATCTTCATGGTTGAAGATATTGGCAAAGGAGATTTTATTTATCCTGAGGCAGGTTTACATGAGATGAGACTTCTTGCAAACCAGCCACAAGGTAGAAAAATCCATCTTTTATTTTAATTCCTTGCTTGGATTTTCTTCTTTTCAAACACTGGATATTTAATCGAGTAGAAGGATGCAAGGCTGGGAAATGTTGCGCCTCCTCATTTAGAAACCCACTGACCTGTGTCCTCACTGCGTGGCTGGGGAGAGGTCTTTGGTTTATAGGAGGAGGGATGGATGGACTGGGGTCCCTGGTGGCTGGGGCTCACTGAGGATTTTTTTATTATGATCTGAGTTGAGCTGTTTGTCCTCTATGAGCCTCTCCATAACACCAGTGGCAACGGCCCTTCACCCTCCCGGTGCTGCTTCCCACAGGAAACATCTCCTGTGCCGTGTATTGTCCTGCCTTCAGTGTTTCACTTCGCTTTGCCCGCCCATCGTCTTGCAAAATATCTCCTTCTTGCCAGGAAAAGCCAACTTCAAAGCTGCGGGGACGCTGGCTTTCCTTGCACTAATCAGGCAAGGCTTCTGCAAGGCAGCTGTTGGTAGTTGAAAGAGCATGAGTGATGCTCCTCTCAGTCTGGGAGGTGATCGTTCCCCGGGTGCCTCCTTGGTGCTGAGATTCACGGAGGGGCAGGGAACACGATTGCAAACTCTCTTTAATGTAAAAATAACGGCGGAGATCAAAGCTGCCACCAGCCTTTGCCTCCCTGCTGCCTGGAGAGCATGTGATGCAGTGGAAAAGCTGAAAAAGCACCCAAAAATCTTCCCTACCCACCTGGGCTCTTGGTGGGACGTGTCTAGCATGGGTTGGTGGGTTGGTGTCGGCACGGGGCACTCTGCCAGTGCCTGCAGCCCTCCTGGGGGGATGAGTGGCATTCGCCTTGTTGTAGGGGCCGGAGTAGGGGCATCCTCTGCCTCCTGGAGAGCGGAGTAATGGATCCCCTCTTGCCCAAGCCCCCCAGCCCCACGCTGTGCCCCAAACAGGCTGCCCCTCATCCCTGTGCAGCCTCGACCGAGCTGGTCGGGTGACTTTGCTGTGATGGACTCAAGCCCCAGGAGCTGTTGGGGTTCACCTCCTCAAGGAGGGCCGCCCCCAAGGGAGAAGGAGAGGTGAAGGCAGCCCAGCTAATTGCGCTGGCAAGCAGGATTTTGTTAATGAATCAACCCCCTCAAAAAACACCAGATACTTCAGATTTCATGAAACACAGCAGGTGGGAGGATCTTGAAAGGTCTCATCCATTCATTGAATTAAATATCCTTGAGTCTAGCCCAAGGCTTAATAGCAATGAAACCACCCACCATCCTGAGGGAAGGCAAATTCAGAGCCGTTCAAAAGACGCTGGACTCGGAGGGCCAGGATGGCTGGGCTGGCTGGGCTTGGGGGCAGGTTCCCTGCCAGCACCAGGGGTAAATCCCACCCTGTAGTCCCTGCTCCCAGTCCCTGTCTGCAGGCACCGTTGCTCCCCGTCGGCGGTCTGAGCACGGCTGTGCCGCAGCAGCTCGGCCACAGTCTCCGGTGGTGGGAGGCCAGGGGGCATGACGGGGAGGCAGAGAAATGCTGCAGGGGAAGTTGGAATAGGCAGAATACAATCGCCTACATTTAAATAATACATGTAATATGCAATAAATAGATTGTATTCATAATAAATATCAGAGCTGGCCAGATATGGGATACAATTATTCATATCCAGATATATTGGCGAAGTGATGCATTATTCATATGATACTCAGCTAGCCCACGAATGCCAGGAATTCTTTGTTTAATCATGTGTTTGACAAACATCCTGACTCATTAAATATATTATTCAGAAAATAGTATTTGATCAGGTCTAATAGGCATCCTGCAGACACTTAGAGATTTGGGGTCCCAAATTGCTTTAGTCCAGAAGCGAATGAGGCTTGCTTTGCAACTGCAGGCACACTCATAATTTCATCTAACTTTTACTGTGGTTTCTGTGCTCAAACTTTGAGGCACTTTGTGATGGAGCCCAGCACTGAATCCTCCTTTTGATTTTAGGAGAGCTGGACAGTCCCAGGATGCTATCTTTTTCTGTTTTCTCTCCTTGCCAGGCATTGCCTGTCCTTAAGCTGAGCAGGCATCACCTGCACGTCTGCTCCTCCATCGAGAGCCTCCCAAGTTGCTATAGGGACCATAAGGGATCTTAGATACAGGAGATGCGTCTTCAGGCTCCGCTGCCTGTTATGTGCATGTGCAGTGTGGAAAAGGGTCCTCATTGACCCCCGTTCTCCCCTTTCCATGACGGGAAAGAGGCCGGAGGAATGCGTGTGCGAGCAGAAATCGTGAGTCAGCGGAGCAGGGTTGCTCGAGCTGCACAGTGAGTCAGGGCTGTAACCCAGGAGCCTGGGCTGAGTAGGAGGGAGAATAAGTTTAATGAGCAGTGATTGTTCACTTGCTGCTTAGTTTTCTTCCAAGGTGGTTTTCACAGACCTTAACTTAAAGATCAGGACCCCTCAGTGGAAGCTGTCAAATCAAAAGCTGAGCTCAAGGGATTGGGTTTAATAAAAAGAGACGAGGGAGGGGTGCGTTTGAGTTAAAGGGCTCAGGATGGCAGGTGAACGTGGCTGCCAGAGGCGTCTCTTGCTGTTTGTCATGGAGCTGATTTTCTAACCCAAGGCATAAAAATTCCATCACATCGATTTCTCATAATAAAATTCAGGCCGGTGTAATTGCATTACACCAGTTTCCAAAGGGAGGGCTGGGGCTGGAGCTGCCTGCTCATCTGACTCACGCTCGCTGCCTTCACTTATGGGGCCGGTACACTGCCAGCCTGCCTGAGTTAAAAATACCGTCCCGGTGAAGGTGAACCGCAGCCAGCCAGAGGGACTGGGGTTTAGAGGCTGAGTCCGAGGGACTGGCAGGGCTGGCGTGAAACTCTGCGTGTGAACCACCTCTGGTCATCACACACAGATGGGCATAAAATGTGGAGACCCACCTGAGAGGTGGCCGGAGATGCCAGAGGGAAAATGGGGCTGGGAGAGACCTGGCAGTCTCTGGCTCCACCGTGCTGCTCGGAGACAGCAGCAGTTCCCAGGTCTTGCAGATGTGCCTCCCAAGGGACCTGGTTCTGCACAGAGAGCTTAACTAGCCTGGGACGTCAGCGGGGACAAGGAGGATGGCCATCGCCCCGGCGCTGTGCCAGGCTGGGCTGCCTCTATCACGCAGCACCTACGGGTCTGCCCGGGGCGCTGTCGGTCCCGTGGGGCAAAGGGGACGTGCATTCTGCGGCGCTGTGGCAGGCTGGGGCTTGTGGACCCCCACACTACCCCGATTTGTCCCCTTTCTCCCTTGGGGAAGGGTTTGCCCTTCGGTGGGCTGCAGCTCGGGCAGCTGTGGTGCTTTGGCTACTGCGGGGTGTTCCCGTGCCCCGGCTGCTGCTAAAGGAGGGCTGTGCGGTGCAGGAGCCGTCCCTGGGGAGGGCACGCAGGGGCTTGCAGCTGCCTGGGGCTGAACTGAAGGTCTCTGAGCTGTAGCATGCTGCACAGGGGCTGGTGTTCTCAGAGCCACTTGCTAAGCTGGGAGCAAGGAGCTTCCTGTGTCCCCGTGGGCAGCGAAATGGGGCTCGGTGGGGCTCTCCAGCCTCTCCCAGTGCGACACTGGAGGTGCTCTCCCTGCCACCACCACTGACGTTGTCCAGCTGTTCCCTTCCTGGGCTTCTGCCTACCCAGGGTGGTTCTGGGGCTTCACAGCAAGTAGGACATTGCATTTGGTATCTTGTGCTTCTGGGGCTTATCTAGACATTGTCGGGGGAAGATCTTGTTACTCATGTTCTTAAGAGGTAAAACCAGTACTAAACCCTGCCTCCCCCGAGCGTGCAGGAGACGGCACCGCTCTGCAATTGCCAGGTGTAAAAATAGACCTCTGGCTGTCAGCTCCTTGTGAGGGCCACGCTCCTCTCCTCTTCAGCCCAGCTTTCATAACTGTGCACTTGCTTTCCCTCCCCAGAGCTTTGGCCAGATGGGTGTGGGGTTGTGCACGCCTGGCAAGTGCCGCTTCTTGTCTGGAGCTGCTGCTGCTCCTTTTTCGGTTTTGTTCTTTAAAAGAGAGGCGAGAGGAGGAAGGGAAATAGGAAATATTGTGCCTGCATTTGAGATTCTCTTTGAGGATTTTACTGTTGCGGTGGGGTGGGTTTTTTCACGGGTATCTATAGTAACGCCGCATCCAGCTACAATTTTCTGGAAGCAGCATTCCCTGTCTTCCCAGTTGTATTATTTTTTTCCGAACTCCTTTCCTCTGCCGCTCCCTGGCCCTGATGGTCCTTGTGCCGTGCGACTGAGCAGTCCCTGTGACTCCCTCACTGCCTTGTTACTCACTTGTGAGCATGAGGGTGGTCAAACCATCCATGGATAAATCATCCATGGATAAACCATCCAGGTGCTGCACAGGCCAGAGGCGTGGTGTGCAGTTAGTTACTCTGAGGCGGGATTGCAGGGCACTGTTGATCTTTAATTACTTTTACCCCTTCCTGAATAGGTCCCGTTTATCGAAACCTGCCAAGGCAGAGTGCAGTCCCTGGAGGCAGAGGTGCCGCCCGTGAGAAATGGGCACCAACAGGAGTGGGTGAAAGAGAGAAAACATCAGGCAGCAAAAGGATGAGACAACCCTGTAGGAAAATTTTAAAAAAGGGGTGAAAGGAGAGAAGGGAAGGGAAAAGCCTTTCCTTTACAGACGGGGAGCCCAGCCAGTTCCTGTGTGGCTCCAGTGCGGGTGTGGGATGTGGGATCCTCCCTTCGGAGGGTGACGGGATGGCTTTCCCTGTCCCCAGCTCCAGGCAACCCTGCTGGGGGACAGCCGGTCCCTCGCAAGGCAGCCACCAGCCTCCTGGCCCCCTCTCTGGGACTTCAGGAGCTGCGAGCAGAGGCTCCCTGCAAGCGCTAACTTTGCTCTTCTGTCGTCTCTCCTGATGCTCGGAGCGGGCTGGGAAGCAGCAGAGAAATGACTCATTAGCTGCCAGCTCAGGGGAAGGCATTTATAGCTTTCACACGGAAAACAGCCTTTGCTCAGCATCGCCGTCACTGCCCTCGGATGCAGGCTGCCGTCACGGGGTGCATCCCGGGACCCAGCCCCGCGCAGGACCCCGTCGGGGCTGGGAGGGCTTCACTTGGCCAAGATGTGATGCCTTTCGCAGGCTGGGTCTGCAAATCCCTCCCAGTCTTGTCTGCATGGTGGGAGAGGAGGTGGAGGACCCCCCTCCGTGTCCCAGGCTGGGCAGGCAGGTGCCCGGTGCCAGGGGACGCCCTGAGAGTTGCCACACTTGGAAAAGTGCCTGAGCTCCTTGGGTGGGGAGGGAGCCCTGCGGGGAGGCATGCTTCTCCCGGCCACGCAGTCCGAGAGTGGGTTTAGGAAGAGCCTCCTCGGCTGGGCAGGATGCAGCTGGGCTGATTGTGGCTCAGAATAGTTTTGCTTTAGTCGCCGATGACTTTGATGTTTTAACGGAAGAACCATTAGGATGCTTGAAGCCCTGGCTTGCTTTTCCGACCATGCCTGGGCTGAGGCATGCGTTAGACGCAGCGACTGCAGCACCGCAGGGTTGTGATGTTCAGGGTTCATGAGCATCTCCCTGGAGGGAGCCCAGTCCCCAGTGGGGTGACAGCCATCCCAAGGGGTGCAGGAGCCCTGGCCAGGATGGGGTCTGAGCAGGAGAGATGGCTGTGGGGCTCAGCTGGGGCATGTAGGTAGCTCTGCGTGGGCGGCTGTGTGATGGAGCTGGGAGACATGGTGTAGCGCGGCCTCCGCCTCCCACATCCCTCTGCTTCCCCAGACCTGGCCCGTCCTCCATCCCGGCAGCCTCGGGTCTTGGCTGCGGAGGTAAAGCAGACCAAGATATTGGGTGTCACATTTAAACATCATGAGCTGCCCTGGCCGGGCTGGAGCAGCGGATTGATGCCCTCCAGCTGCCTGTGAAGGAGGCACCCGGTCACTGGCCTGGGGAACGGTGGCCTTGAAGTCATCCCCTCACTGGGGGGACCTGCAGTGCCACGGGGCAGCCTCTTCCCTCGTGCCATCACCTCCTCTCTCCTCGGTGGCCCCACTCACCCCGTGCTTGTTGCAGGATCTCAGTCTGCGATGAGGACAAGTTCCGCCACAACGAATTCATTGGGGAGACGCGGATCCCGCTGAAGAAACTGAAGCCCAACCAGACCAAAAACTTCAACATCTGCCTGGAGAAGCAGCTGCCGGTGAGTGAGGGGTTCAGAGCAGCATCCCCCACCATGGGCCTGCGGATACAGCAGCTTCTCCCTGTGGCGTGTGGGAGCATGGGGGTAGTTTGACCCCTCAAACATGATCAGGCATGGGGAGAGCATCCCTCACGCCGGGGAGGTGGGTGTCTGGCCACGGCTGTGTCCCGGAGCAGCCCCCGGACTGGGTGCGTTCCCTCCCCCAGATAGATAAAACAGAGGACAAGTCGCTGGAGGAGCGCGGCCGGATCCTCATCTCCCTCAAGTACAGCTCGCAGAAGCAGGGGCTGCTGGTGGGCATCATCCGCTGCGCCCACCTGGCCGCCATGGACGCCAACGGCTACTCCGACCCCTACGTCAAAACGTGAGTGCTGCTCTGCACCCGCACCGGGCCGGGCGAGACGCTGCCGCTGCCAGCCCTCAGCGAAGCCGTCC
This sequence comes from Fregata magnificens, assembly GCA_013389945.1. Lineage (NCBI taxonomy): Eukaryota > Metazoa > Chordata > Aves > Suliformes > Fregatidae > Fregata > Fregata magnificens. The sequence continues at coordinate 24,837 of WAAD01010215.1, read as the reverse complement.
TGCCCCCTCTTGCCTCTCCCTGCAGTGGAAATTAATTGATCTCATTAGGAGATGCAAATGAGGGCGTCACGGCAGCAGCTTGCATTCGCCTGGAGCCAGCGATTGTTTTACAGCGCTTCAAAGTAACGTGGGTGCAGGATCTGCCCGGTGGCCTGTGGCTGTGCCTGCCCCGCGCCAGGGCAGCACGTCATCCCCGCCGGTTCAGCAGCAGCTGGGTGGCCGTGGTGCCCCACTGCCAGGCTTGGCGCTGCCCACCGCACTGCCCTTGCTTGGGAGAGGGTCTGCGGCAGGGACGCGGCCCTGGGGACAGAATTGGTGGCCCAAAGCAGACAGGTACGGTTGGATTTTGCTGATGGCATGGCCCCAGCCTGGCGGGTGGTGGGTCTCATCCGGTGGTGCGGGGATAGGTATCCCCCGAGCAGGATGGTGCCTGTGCCCGATGGTCCTGGACCTCACTCAGCACCTGCAGGTGCCTTTGCTTTCCTTCCCGGTGATATCCCCAGTCTTTTCACTCTTCGAAGCCCACGCCGTCCCTGCTGGGATGGGGATGGCTGCTGGGTCAGGTCTGGCCCTCCCGGCCGGTGGCATTGGGGTGCAGGCATCCCCCCCTCCCAGCCCCAGGGGACGGGCCATTAATCGCCCCCTTCTCCGGGTCCCAAGGGAGAGGAGGCTCCCAGCCCAGCTCCCAGCCTGGCAGCGGGGCCACCGCCCCACGCTTTGGAAAGGCTCTAATTACGTGTGTGTAATTAGGTCAGACAGCACTTTAATCGCAACCCGTGGCTCCGGTGGCTCCAGGGCCTGGTTAACAGAGCTGAGGGCACATTTACAGGTCCCGCTGACACTTTCCAATGTAAATGACTGGGAGTACCTTCCTTTTGAAAATACCAGCAACATTAAAAAAAAAAAAAAGGCGCCATTAAAATGACTATAATGGGCTGCTGTGACTTGGCCTCACCCAAGTGATTCAGGGAAGTCGGTGTCATCCAGGGGCTGTTAAGGGACGCTGAAGAAGGTGGTGGTTTGTTGACGCAGAGCTGGGCTGGCGTGGGGCCCTGCATCGCCACAGCTCCTGGTTTTTGGGTGGATGGCATTTTTCAAACTTGCTGTCTGCAAAGCGAGGGGGCCATGGCAAGGAAGGGCTGGCAGCCCCCCTGTGCTCATCCCACGCCCCTGTCCCCAGTGCGCTGACCCAAACTCTGGCACTTTCAGGGATGATATTTGTTAAGGCAGAGCTGCTGGATAAACCATGCCTGGGAGGCCAGTAATGGAGTTTATCAGCAGCACACTTTCACCTTCCTATTTAGTTGTTCTTTAGGAGTGGAGCTATTTGCATAAAAATCCACTCTTGCTTTTTTAAATGCTCATCGGAGGGTCAGCCCCTGAAGTAACATAATTCCCGTTGCTGTACACAGTCGTTTTGTAGGTGCCCCTTGTGCTACCTGCAGTAGATTGTATCCGCAGGGCTTGAATCAGAGCAGATAGACAAGTGATGGTTCTCAGTACAAGCCCTAATTTTATAATTATGGGCAAAATCTGGAAAGCGTAACAAGGAAGCAGAACTGATGTTTAAAGGATCAGCACCAACACGAAACGATGATGGATTGACTTTGACCTGGCCCAGATTTCAGTTGCCCTCTGTGCTTGATGACACTTTAATCTCATTTGCTTTTCAGCCCTGCTGCTGCACTGCAAAATATCTGCAGGAAACGGCGGTGCACAAAGCTGCAGCCGCTGCACTTGCTCCTGCTCCCTCTTACACACCTGCATGTGGTTTCTGTCTCCTGGCAAGGCTCTGGATGAGCAGACTGGTCACACGGTCCCACATCTGGACTGGTTCGGGGCTGGGAGCATTTGATTTTGGGAGCTGGGAGCATGTGTGCGGTGCCAGTGTCCCCTAGGGACTGGAGATGGGATAATCGGTGCTCTCTGACGGCAGCCAGCGACTCATCGTGTGCTAACGTGGGGAAATGCTGCTTCCTTCCAGCCGTCTCCAGAAGGAGGGGAGGGGAGGAAGGAGCTGCAGGTTTGGGGGGCTCAGCCACCCATCTCCCCCTGCCTCTGCTCAGGAGCTGGTCCCGCAGCTGCAGGTGCCCCCACCCGTGCCCGGGCTGCAGGGGAGGGCTGGGGCAGCCCTACCTGCCTTCCTCCCTGGGAGCGGTACGGGACCTGTGTGTGACCGTGCTGCATTGGTTTTGTTGCAGCTACTTGAAACCAGATGAGGACAAGAAATCAAAGCATAAGACGGCGGTGAAGAAGAAGACGCTGAACCCCGAGTTCAATGAGGTGGGTTTTTGGCGGTTGTGGTTCTTGCTTAGGGGCTTTTCTCAGTTCTCGGACGTAAAAGGAGAAAAACCCCAACGTCAGTCATTAGGTGAGGGATCGAGGTTGAGTTTCCCGTGAGTGGCAAAGGGCAACAGCCTGAGGAGGAGGCTGGACAGGCCCAGCTCCCCCCAGCCCCCGCAGGAACCCGGCACGGGTTCGTCCTGACTCTGACTCCGACTCCGCTCCCCAACAGGAGTTTTGCTATGAGATAAAGCATGGCGACCTGGCGAAGAAGACCTTGGAAGTCACAGTGTGGGACTACGATATCGGAAAATCAAACGATTTCATAGGTGAGTGGGGCACCCCAGAAGGTCTCCTTGGCCTCTTTTTTTTTTTCTTATCTTCACCTTCTGTGCCTCTTCTTTTTTCATCTGCTGTTCTTCTGCACTTCTCCAGCCTCCTGGTTTGTTCTCCATCCCCACATTCATTCTTGCTGGGTTTCTGTTCTCTTTTTTCCCTCTCCTGCACCTGAGCCTCCTCTCCTGCAGCCAGCCCCGCTGCTCCTCGCTTCAGACATCCCCCATGCAAGGAGCACCCACGCAGGGAGACAATGCGTCTCCCTCTCCCCTTCTGTTTTCAGATCTTTTTTTCTGAATAAAAAACAGGTTTAATGGGGAGGTTTCATTTGTCTCTGTTGGGTGTCCAGGCTTGTTGCGATGTTGTTACTGGTCACTGTGATTTATTGCTAACAAGTGTCCAGTATCTCTGACAGCCGCTGCAATTGCAATGAGCATCTAGCCCTTGGCACAAGAACAAGCTGCCTGGGGCAGGTCCCAGACCACAGCCCTGAGGGGCCGGGGAAGCCGGGCTGTGATTGCCCACGTGTCACGTCAGGTCGTGGCATCGGATGCCATGAGAGCGGCCGCATGACCTGGCTCCCTCCGGCATCTCTCGGCATCCCCCAGCATCCCTCGGCATCCCCCAGCATCCCTCGCAGGGATGATGCTCACCCCAGCCTCTCCCTCTCTCTGTCTCTCTCTCAAGGTGGAGTCGTGTTAGGAATTAATGCCAAAGGTGAGCGGCTGAAGCACTGGTTCGACTGCCTGAAAAACAAGGACAAGAAAATTGAGCGCTGGCACACGCTAACGAACGAGCTGCCGGGGGCCGTCCTCAGCGACTGAGCACCACGGGGCCGCTCCCTGGGTGGGCACAGCTCTGCCAGCCACAGCCTTTGGACTTCTCTCGTTTACGGCTTTGGAGACGGGGGATCGTGGTACCGGGGCAGCCGGGAGAGCGGGACACCCCACGCCACGGCCCGGCTGCAGGGAAACCCTTCCCAGGGAACAAGGCAGCAGCAGTTTGCTCTGCTCAGCAGGTCCCATCCCCTAAGGCTTTTCCAAAATGCCTCTTTGCACCCTGACACACTCACACACACACTCAGGAGCATGCACATGCATGCTCACACACACACACACACACGTGTGCACACGCGCACGGACACCACACGCCTGCATGCACTGCAGCTCTGACTCCTCTCCTAACTCTTTGCTATACTGAATTACCTTCTCGCTGCCTTGCAATTCAGTGGCAAAAATGAATGCATCCGTCTCCGTTCGTGTATCTAATATGAGCAAAAGGTGTCACTAAAACCTGGAACTTTTTTCTCAAGGCAATTGTGCCATATTTCTGGTGGTTTGTCAGTCTCTGTGGTTTGGGCCTAAACAGTCTTTTATGCATTTAAAACTCCTCCGTTGGAATGATTGTGTTCCCTGATAACCTAGGAAGACTGTTTGCTTTTCTTCCAGAAGTGCTGTGCTTGTCCTCTCCAATAACCCATGTGAAGTTAGCCAGCAAGCTGAAAGCGCTGTGCAGACCATGGCTTCCCTCTCGCGGTCCCCGGGATCGGGCGGCTTCACATTTGTAGAAGTGGGGGGCAAAATAAAAAGCTCAGCGAAGCCGCCGGCCGTTCCTGCTTCCTGGGACCGGCAGCGAAGTCTCGTGCTGGCCTCACAGCAGCCGCTCTCCTAATGAAACCATGCCTTCCCACCCGGACCCATGCAGCCAGCCTTCAGCAAGGCTATTTTTCCAGCAAAGCCGGCTTTCAGGCTAAATTTTTCTATCACTTCTCCCTTATTCATCCTTTTCCAATTCATGCCATTACCTAAAACCTAACCAAGGCACTTTACGCTGCGAGCTGCTGGTGTGCAGCAAGCTGAGCCGCGGGGCCGAACCGGCATCATGTTTGCAGAGATGCTCGGCTCTGGCACAGCCATCAGGTTGCTCCATTTCCTGCCTCAAACCAAATTTCTGTGTATGGCACAGCAATAATAGAATATTGTTATAATGATCCCAGCTCTCATCCTCCATGACCCACCCTGGCCAGTCTCTGCACCCTCATCCTACCGGATGCCGGCATACTTCGTCGTGTTTGCACAAGAGCCGGCGCCCGGTGGGATGAGCTAAAAATTTCTGCAAAATGCTGCACCTTGCCAGAAATTTTTGAAGCCTTTAAACCATGATTTCTTAGGAAGAGCTGCTGTTTCCCCATCGGTCTCAATCAACTACAGCTTCTGAGCCCTGTAGCTCTGTGTGTATGTGTGTGTGTGTGTGTGCGCGCGCGTGTGTTGCCGACTTCTTTTTTTTGGAAAGCAATCGGATCTCTGGAAACCTATGTTTACTTTTCAAAGTGACGATCGTGTTACACCTTGTTTGATATTGGGGGGGGGACCAATGTTCATAGGGGCTTTTTTAATAACTTAATATTTGTAATGCATTCTACAGATATGCATGGATTTTATTTGAATGCCGGCAGCGTGTCAAGTAGGATGTTCCCAGTAATCCTCTCTGTCTGTCACTGGTCCAGCACCTTAAAACCTGGTTTGGGTCTGAGCTTCCAGAAGAGCTGTGGGAGCGCCGCGTTGGCCGCGTCTCCCTTTTCTTGCAAAGTTACTTTCAATCCATCATTTGTTTCAGAACATCTTGCCATGAAACTGGTTTATGCCTGAGATGGAGTAGGATATGGGGGGGGGAGGAGGGGGGTGTCCTTCACTTTGTATCCCAGTCTTTTCTAAGCGGACGGTCCGTCTGTCCGTCCCAGCTGCATGCAGAGTGGTGGTCGTCATGCCAGGCCTCGTGAAATGTTTGATACTGATGTTTTGCTACCATGTGAAGGCTGCAGAAACTGTCCTTACCTGCATCCTAAAAGACTTTTGTATTTCAGTATTATCTCTCTGTGTACTTTTTGTCAGATTTGTTAATATTTATAACGAGAACCCAAAATAAAAAGGGGGAAAAAAAAGAAAAAAAGGTCGATGCTGGCAGTGTGGCTTTTGAGTCTCCCCAGGTCAGTACCACGGTCCCAGGGGTCCGTGAGCTCGGTGCATCACAGAGCATCTCTGATGGAGCACTGAGTGACCCAGAGACACGAGATGAAGCGCTGGGACCCAGCGAGGGCTTGGGGAGCAGAAGATGGCTTTAAACCAGAGGATCGAGTTCTGCTTGGCTTTATTCTCCACTCTCCAATCTCTTGCTGCTGCAAAAAAAAAACCCCAACAATACTGTAACTGCAGTGGCTCCATGTCCCCCGCATTCAGCGAGGACCCTGCTCTGCCTCAGCAGGGTGCTGTGACGTTCGCACAGGGACTGTAAGCGCCAGCGGTGGAGGGTGGGAGGGAGATCAGTCAAGGGAGGATTAAAAAAAAAAATATCTCTGGCCTTTCTGAAGTTTCCATTAACTTCGCATCACTTAAGGTGCTCTTCAGTGGCATCAGCAGAAGGGCGTTAGAGATGCCCCATGTGGTGCCGTGGCTGGGCCAGGGCCGTCTCTGCGTGGATTTTGCCATCTCAGATGCTTATGACCACCCTCCCCCAGGCAAAGGTGCAGAGACACCTCCCTGGTCTGGGAGGGAGCCGAGGTGCTGCCCGCCCCCGCTCCCCACAGCTGCTGCAGCTGTGCCATTTAATGTATATTTTCCTTGCTGTAGTTTTGGATTGATGGAATGTATATTGTCAGAGGTTAATATTCAGGCAGCGAGCAGCTGGGCTGCTCACCAGTGCTGCCATTTCCCGTGGGATGCCCTGGCGGTGTTAGCACCCACCTCGCCCTTCATCATCACTGCTCCTCAGCTTGGACCGTTGCATTGAAATTAAAAACCTGCCGATGGTCCCTGCGTGTGTTACATCAGCCGCTTCAGGCTGCAGCAGCGTGTGAAGGTGGCACATGCAGATAGGTACTGCGCCTCCCCGCCACTCAGCCCAAAGATGCACAAGTATGGCCCAAACCGAGCTTCCCTTGTAGACAGATACATAGACAGACAGACAGACACACTTTACATATATATCCCCCTACCCCCATACAAATATGTATCTATACACACATTTTTTATATATACACACACACACACACACACACACATATCCACTTGTGCGTATATACGCGTGTGTGTGTGTATCTGTGAATGAGTTAGTTAATTAATTATATGCTTGTGTCTGTTCATATATTTTTTTAAAATAAAGGCTTGGCATTTCTCCGTACCATTTTTACCCACTGACAAGGTGCAGGAGCCGCAGCGGAGGCAGGAGCCGGAGCTGGGCGAGCATCCCCGGCCACGTGCATGTGCAGAGCGTGTCAGGGCAGGGAGCAGCAGCACCGAGGGCCAACGGTCCCGTTCTGTGCCGGGGGGTGGCTGGGGCCTGTGTTGGCCCCGGCGGTGCGGCAGCCGCTTGGGCAGAGCCCGGCCCGGCACACGGAGTTAATCCGTTGGCCCCATTCAATCAGCTCAGGGGACCAGATCCCTGTGCACGGCGGGGCTGCAGCCGCCCAGGGGATGCACGGCTTAGAGATACGTGTGGGTGGGTGGGTGTTCGTCTGTGTGTCCCCACGTGTGTCTGTGTAGTTGTTATAGCTCTGTGTATGTATGTATGTCTAAATGTATAGCTATACTTAGCTTTATAAATGGATACACATATATGCATGTTTAAGTATATAAATGAACTATCTATGTTATATTTCATATATATTATATGCATGTAAATATTTTATATACTTAACATGTATGTGTGTATAAAATATTTATATAGCATATATTATATAATTTATTAATTTATATTTAAATATATACTCTATTATATACTTTATGTATACATAAGTAACTACGCACATGCATTCACTTTTATATGATATTGTATTACAATAAGTAATTGCTACATTTATACAGATATAAAATATAGTTTTAAAATAGCTCCTCTATATAATAAATATATGCATTCTTACGTAATATATTTATGCATGTGTATATAAAAATATATATCTTTATGTAGACAGCTATACATATATATGTATGCATGTATATGTATTTGTATATATACAGGCACTCTGTATATATTATGATG
>WAAD01010215.1:5098-16819 GCA_013389945.1 Fregata magnificens | reverse complement strand
ATATGCGCATATATATGGGTATAAAATATTTTAGTTAATATATTACATAGGTATATACTACATTATATATGTAGTATATATTGTATTATATATATAGTTATAGGTAGCATGCTTTGTCACACTTTCTTGCATCCTCTCTCCACATACATCCATGTATGAATGTATATGTATATATACACATTAATTCTTCTATATAATATTATAAATACACAAACTATATTTTATATAGTTTATTATTAAAACATATTGATTATTATATTCATAATGTTACTACATTTAATACATGTTTACCAAGTATATTTATAACCCGTGCAGCTGAACCAGCCTGGGGCCAGCACGTGGCTTTTGGCAGTGGCGGATGTGGCCTCCCCGGGGAGCTCGGTGTGGTCAGCCGGGTTGTTCCTTTGCTCCTTTCCATGTGCTCACCCCCTCCCAGGCGAGGGGGAGCCGCTGCCCCCACCCCAGCACCCCGCACCCCCGGGGCTACGCAGTTCAGAGCTCGCGGTGCTCCCGGAGGGGTCGGCTCCTGCGCTCCCAGCACAGGGCAATGGGTCGGGAGTGCCCGCAGCCCAGAAAACCCACGGCACGGGGAATAACCGGCAGGTGGGAAGCACAAGGGGAAAAAAAAAAATCTGTTTACTCAATTAAATGATGCACCATTCAGTCATCAGATTTTTTTTTTTTAAGTCACTCTTTATACCCTCTGGAATAAAGAGCTGATTATAAAAGGGAGGGCAGGAGGACAAACCCTTCAGATTAAAAAAAAGCTTAAGGTGTTTTAATGCAAAGCTCCTCTGGGGCGCATCAGGCCCTCCCGCTTCATAAAGAGGCTCTGCTTTTGGGGAGGGTCATCTGCATCGGCTCCACCGGCGCTGGTGCTCCAGAAGAAGACGGATGCACGCCTCCAACAGCTCGCAGGACGCCCCAAACAACGGGACCCTGGGGCCTTTCGATGGCCCCCAGTGGCCCCACCAGGCCCCGCGGGGCATGTACCTGTCGGTGGCCGTGCTGATGGGCATCGTTGTGATCTCCGCCTCGGTTGTGAACGGCTTGGTCATTGTGGTTTCCATCAGGTACAAGAAGCTCCGGTCGCCCCTGAACTACATCCTGGTGAACCTGGCCGTGGCTGACCTGCTGGTGACGCTCTGCGGCAGCTCCGTCAGCTTCTCCAACAACATCAATGGCTTCTTCGTGTTCAGCAAACGGATGTGCGAGCTGGAGGGCTTCATGGTCTCCCTGACAGGTAAGGACGCAAACCTTGAGACCCGTCTTGGTCTTTGGTTGGTGCCATTGCGTTTAGCAAAGAAGCTTTGGGGAACGTTTCATCAGCATCATTGCTGCTTCTCCTAAAGGCGATGCTTTCGTGCATGATGTAAAACTCGTGTCCTTCAGCTATTCTTTAGGGCAGGGAAGGCTCAAGTAGGTGGCTGGCTGTGCCAGGTCGCCACACGCTCTGTCTTGGTCTTCGTAGGGTGGCAAATGTCACTCGTGCACATCAGGAGTCCCCGCTCGGGATGTGCTTTGTGGGTGCTGGCTGGCAGCTGTGTCAGCACGCGGATATTTCAGGGATATTTGTGTGCGCACCAGAAACGTGAAACACTGCACAAAACCCTTTTGTTGAGGACACTCCAGTGCAGAAACCGTGCTCGTAACCATGACGCATCACAGATACCCAATTGCCAACTTCATTTTTAAGGGCCAAATATCCTCACAGCTCTCCCTGCCATAAGAAAAAAACATCTGATGTCTTGTTACAACAACATTTGCTTCAACAGCTCTTAATCACCCTCTGTCACGTCCCAGCACAGGCAGCAGAGCGGCAGCAGAGCCTGGTCCTAAGACACAAACCCTCCTCCTCCCCCAGGCATCGTGGGGCTGTGGTCCCTGGCCATCCTGGCCTTCGAGCAGTATGTTGTGGTCTGCAGACCCCTGGGAGACTTTCGGTTCCAGCAGCGGCATGCCATCGGCGGCTGCGCCTTCACGTGGAGCTGGTCACTGCTCTGGACAACCCCACCGCTTCTGGGCTGGAGCAGCTATGTGCCCGAAGGTAGGAGAGATGTGCTTTGGATGTGAGCTCAACTCCACAGCTGCTTCTTGCGTATTGTTCTCAAGCACAGGGTAGTTGGAGAGTCTCTATTCTGGTATTTAAAATGTTAATGCCTCCTGCTTGCTCGGTCAGTAATCCTCTCTTGGAGGTTGTTCCTCAGAAGTGACCTGCTGCACGACACGCTGCAGCCGTTCCTACACATCTGATGGACGTAGGAGCCACGAGCTGCTCTGGCTGATGGCACACACCGAGCGGCACCCAGCCCACACCCAGCCCAAACCTGCTTATGCAGAGGCTTGGCGTAACGCTTCCCGCCACAATAAATCATCTTTCTCCATAGCGTAGCTGGCCAGCCAAAAACTGCAGTGGCTGGTCTCCAGGTCACTGGGGATGGAAAAGTGAGAGGTGCTTGGGCAGCGCCAGCGCTGGCTACTTTGGAGCCTGTTACTGAGCCTCTATCCAAGCCCAGGAGTTTATTTGTTGCAGGTCTGAGAACCTCTTGCGGGCCCAACTGGTACACTGGTGGCAGCAACAACAGCAGCTACATTTTGGCCTTGTTCATCACCTGCTTCGTTATGCCCCTCAGCCTGATTCTCTTCTCCTACACCAATCTGCTGATGACCCTGCGAGCGGTAAGTACGGCGAGTACAGGTGAGTTAATGGCTTTCCACTCACAAAATGCTGGCAAGGCACATCTCCATCGGGATGAAGAGCCTCACGGTAGGTTTTTGTGACAGTCAATGGAGGTGACATCTCCTGCTGCTGATGTCAGGGCACCTAAGGGATGGAAATGCCGTCGCAAGTTGTTAAGCAGGCATCTCTCTCTCTCTCTCAAACTCCCCGCAGGCTGCGGTGCAGCAGCAGGAATCGGACACGACGCAGCAGGCGGAGCGGGAGGTGACACGCATGGTGATCGCGATGGTGATGGCCTTTCTCATCTGCTGGCTGCCCTACACCACGTTTGCCCTGGTGGTGGCCACCAACAAAGACATCACCATCCAGCCAGCTCTCGCATCCCTGCCCTCCTACTTCTCCAAGACCGCCACGGTTTACAATCCAATCATCTATGTCTTCATGAACAAACAGGTGAGAGAGAAAGCCATTAGCTAACGAAACCACAGCTTCACTGGGGCTTCTGGAGAACAACTTAATGGCCCCATAAAATGTGGAGGAACCATCTATCCTATCTGGAAGCGTAGACACAGGCTTGATCCAGGAGTTGCTGTATAAGCAGCAAGGTTAGGCGAATAAAATGGAAAGGGAGGGAGCAGCCTCTGAGCCCGAACAAGAGCTCATTTTCTGCTTCCATGATTTTATGGGGTCAAGCAACTTAATTTTAGATCACAAACTGCTCACTGAACACACAAAGCAAACAGAATGAAACTTTTATTGTCAATAAACTGCCAGGGTCTGCAAAGAGTTGGGCTGGGAATTGATACAGACCTCACCCAAAATATAACAAGTGTCCACCCCTCAGCCTCTGCCTCCAAGTCTCGAGGTGGGCACCAGCTTTCTGCCACGACATGTAACCTGTCCCTTCCCTGCCCAGTTTCAGAGCTGCCTGCTGAAAATGGTGTGCTGTGGTTACCAACCCTGGGGGACGGGAAAAACCACTCCGGCTGCACCCAGCCCCCGCACAGGCGTCGCTGCAGACAGGCTGCGGAATAAGGTGACACCGTCTCACCCTGCCTAACTGCTGCCAGATCCTGCCTGCACCAACGTCAGCTTCGGGCTCTGCCTGTCCCACCCAACCTCATTCAACACGGACACAGAGAAGGGCCCGGTGCTGTAGCCGCTCCCCATGCCCAGGAGGTGGGTGACTCCTGGAGGTTAGAGAGGTCCCCAGCAGCCTGCATGGTGCTCCCCAGAAAGACACGACATCGTCTTCTTGCGGGAGACGATCCACCTCGTCATGGGATAAGCTGCAAATTTTATTTCGCTCTCCTAAGGAAACACCCCTCCCTTCCAGCCCCTCACTTCAGGGAATCGGGAGTCTTTTAATTTTTCCTCAATGCAAAACATCCCATGTTGCTGTTCAGCCCTGGTGTCAGGCTGAACGCATTCCGGCTGTGTTGCCACCTCCAAAGCGGTCTGTAGGACAGAGCCGCATGTTCGCCATCCCTAGATAGAGACCAAGTCCTGTTTGCATTGCCCGATCTCGCTGTGAATTTTGAGGTCACGCTGTGAAACAATCCAGCAGGTATGTTTAAGCGCAGACTGCCTTAATAAACGTTAATAAGCATTGACAAGTTCACATGCAACTGTTTTACCAGCTGATAGAGGGTTCGACAGAAAACACTTCACCTCCTGCTACTACAGCTGGCACTTCCTCTCTCGTGGGAAGTGCCACATATGCCATCATAATGGATAGCAAGAAAAAAAGCCAGTTCAAAGACACAAAGTTATGTATTTTATTTATATTTAAGGTAATAAGGAAAGGTCTTAAATCCACTGATTTCCCAGCAAGGGTAAAAACACAGGTTGGAACAGGCCCTGTGGACTCTGAGGACAAAGCACAGCTGCCCAAACAGCCGGGACCTTAACAGAAACCAAAAGATGCCAAAGACCCCAAGAAAAAAATAAAAGGGGAAAAAAAAACCTCCATGGGGTTCCACAGCTACACACCTGATCTTGAATCGCAAAACACAATGTTTAGCTAGACCAGCCACAATTACACTTCTGGACTGCGATGCAGCTTATGTGATTTAGGAGCCTACAGATAAGGCTTCTAAGCGCAAGGTTCAGACAACACCGCAGACAGCAGATCCCTGAGCCTCTGTTTTATCAAATTCCTCTATCTTAAAAAATCCTATCAGCGGCTTGTCTGCCTTCATAGTTAATTGTCTTTCAAAATTCGATTCTGAACACTTAAATTGCTTTCAAAAGGAGACTGATCCACAGTCACAAGATTTAAAGGTTCACTCTCCCTTCCGCAGTTTTGTTTCTGTCGCACATCGTCCCCAGGGACGCTCCCAAAACACGCCTCACCCCTCTCCTCCTCCCACCATCTTCCACAGCTTTTGCTGTTGCAGCAAACCCATGAAGGGGTTGGAGGGACGCAATGCTAAAAGTTGTTCATCACCTCACTAAATTGCCTCCCCAGCATGCAGTCCACCACCTGATAATAGGCGCTCAGAAAGGCAACTTGGACTGGCACAGATTACAATGAGATTTAGGGGAACAAGGTTTTTTCTCTCTGAGACTCTCTGCTTTAAAACAAGACGAAAAACCCAAACCCAAGACGAGCACGATGACAGGTACAAGGGAGCTGAAACACAGCTGCTTAGAGAATGAACATTTGCTTTTCTTCTTGCTTGTCTTCGCTCAAACTTATCGCAGGGTCCTGGAAGCGCCTCCAGGGAAACACGGCATCCACAGGCAGTGCCACGTCCCCCGTGCAGGGGGACAGGAGCCCCGGCCTCACCCCCATCCCCACCTCCCTCTCGCTGCTTGCTTTCCTACATGCAAAATGGCTCGCATGCCAGTGGCTCAGAGAGGAATTAGAACAGCTCAGCATCACTGTTTTAATTTAATTAATTGGCCTTTCATTCTCTGGGAAGCTGGAAAGCAGCATTAGATGGGCTCCCTCTGATCTTCTCTGCCGTCTTTCGCCAGTCCTTGTTTAATTGTCCCTGTTAATTACAACTTTTGTGTTAACGCTTTATGTTATTAGGATGATTTACATTCATGCTGGAAAAGTACAAGCAGCTGAAAAACTGAAATCTCTAACCACCGCGTTCTGGCCTCGATAAGGAGAGCAGACAGGCTATGGGACTACTTGAAAGGCTCTCTACCAACAGAAATAAAAATTCTCCACATTAAGGTTGAAAAAAAGATAGGGAGATGGTTCACAGTCTGCTCACCATTTGGTCTGACAGATAAAATAGAAAAAGAGATCAGAGAAGCTGAGGAGATTTCACATGTTGCAAACCAAAGTGATACATAATTATGTGCATGTAAAAATGCATGTGTGCTTGCTCCACCCCACCACACTGCTCCAGCCCTAGAAGTCTTAATTACTTTTTATTTAATAGAGTAAGTCTATGAAACATAACAAAACCTGGCCCAAAGTGAGAGGGAATGACCCTCGGCTACTTGTCAGTTATGGGTCACAAGTCACTAAGGACAGAATCACACAATAAATTTGCGATTCAACTTTTGCATGCATTTGTCATTACCCTCTGTTCCTTGCAACAGGCTGCACTGTAACACAACGCTTTGCATAGCCCCAGGCCGATGGAAACTAAGATCTTGTTCCAGCAGCTTATATCAAGAATATAAAGTTCTTCTGCCTGCAGCAAGGATACAGAACTCACACACAGAGAAAACCAGGAACCTGCGGTTGATACGAGCGCAGGTTAGAAAATATTAAACTTTTGCCTGGACAGAACTGTGTAATGCACAAAAGTGAGCCCCGTTTCCCATGTGCTGGCGCTGCCGTTAACCTGAGGTGCAGAACTCAAACTGCAGGCTCCTTGCTGCTGGCACTTCTGGTCTAGCTCTATCACAACCAGGACATGACTAAATGGATGAAAGATTTTTATTTTTCCTTGATCTCTTCTGAAGAAAGCTCCCCCAAGTCTGCCAGTTTGCAGCATCTTCCCTGGAGCAGCTCGATGGGTACCTCATGGTATACATAGTCTGATGATGGGAAACATAGTTAATAACAAGTAAAAAAAAAAACAAAACAAAACAAAAAAATCCAAAACAAAACCAAAGAACCATCCCAAAAAAGAACCCCCCAAACCAGAAAAAGAACCACATGGCAGCACAATAACCTTGGAAACTTTTATTAGTATTGTTAAACCAAGTTAACTAACAGTTACAGACAGGCAGCATTTCCCTACATGAACAGGAATGAAAAAGCAACGTGTGGCACACCCAGAGGCAGCTAAAATCCCCGTGTCTGTTAAAAACGGAGAAGGACAATCTTCACACCTCCTGCACCTGAACAGTATTTATAACAAGAAAAGTGAAATATGAAGTCGCTGTGCCCATCAAAGTCCTGGTCCAAAGCTCAACTATATCCAGGGACTTTTTTTTTTTTTTTTTGGATGAGGCCTACCAAAAGTGTGGTTTAATTAAACAACAGGTATCTTCGTAATACTAACCAGATTTTCTCATAGTCTTGTCTAATGCTGGCAGGGAATGTATTGCTGCACTTGCAATCTCTGGAGAACACTGCCTTTTTCTCATTAGCTTTTTGCACAGCAATTAATCCCCCTAATCAGTCAAATCAGTTTGACACTAGATCACAAAAGCACTAAGAAAAGAGAAAACAAGAAATTACCTTGTTAAATTTAATGAACAAGGAGAAACATACACTACATGGGCTGTAACAGTGCTTCACACTCAGGCATGGAAAAATTTAAGTGCCTGAGCAGTAACAGCAGTCCACAGAATTACAATAATTTTGTCTGTAACACTGAAAGCTGCATGATGCAACAGAGCAAGAAATCCTTTTGCTTATGAAAGTGTGCATATGCAGAAAAAAACCCTGCCATGTAGCCAGCTTCATAAGGATGTTATACTAGAGAACAGTTCAGTTCTGCAATGTTTTCAGTACTGCCTTTACATGCAATGATGGCGTAAAACCAGTACAAACTGTATTACAAAGTAGAGCATTAGATTTGCTTCTGTATTTGCTGCTGCAGTTAAAGGAATTCCAAGCTTTACCACTGTTTATGTGGCCAAAAAGGGTTGCAATTCTCAGGCTGTATACTGCACAAGCAGCAGTAAGCAGATGATATATCAGAACTTATTCACTATCCGTTTTAATCAGGTAGGAGAGCTCTGATCCAAAACAATTATCCTNAAAAAAAGAAGAAAAAAAAAAAGAAGAAAAAAACTTCATGGTTGGTTTTTTCTTACATCAAACTACAAGTTGAAGGGAATGGTATTTCACATTGCCCCTTTTCCCTCCTTGGCATGGAAGACAAGACAGTATCTCATGCAGCCAGAGAATACACAAATTTCTACCAAAAGCCCAATTTAATTCACAGAGAGGCTCACCTGAATGTCGAAGACGAAGACAGCTGTTCCTGTAAGCGGGATTTCTGGTCTTCAGGACGTGTGTCTAAAAAACATGTAAATTCAGCTCAGAGCCAAGAAGAACATATACAGCCACACAACACTTCAAAGGGAAAGCTCTAGTTTTGCCAGCACATAGCAGCATGCTGAATCAAGCGCTATAGATCTCTTTGCTAGATCCATTAAGTTGCACTTGTAATCAGAAACCAGCCTCAGCTCTGCTGCTATTGACTGCATTACACACAACCCTCTCTGTGATCACAAATCATTCTGTTTTCAAAACCTGAAGCCCAATCCCTACCAGCTCAGATCTTCTAGAAGTCTGACAGAAAATAGGGTCATATATGCTCATGCATAACAAGCACAACGCTGTTACCTCCAGATCTCTAGGTTTAAAAACTACCATCAACATTTCCAAAAGTAACTAGTGATTTGGGACATTTCAAACTTTGATTGCCTAACTGGAAAGCAAAACATGTTGTACAGCTGACTGCTGTAGAAGTGTTAAATGCCTGCAACACTGCAGATCAGCCTCCTTTAAGTCATCTTGTGCTACACAGAAAAACCAAAAGTTCTCTCTGAAAATGAAAGGCTACTGCCTTTTTCTTTCCAGACAAAATGTCAGTTCTTTCATATTTTTTTGCATAGCACTAAACGCACATTAACTTAATGCAAGTATGTCAGCCCCCTCCCTGTAACACGAAACATCTTTAATTGAGAAGCGTTGAAAATGGCAACCTTTTACTTCAGCTGTAGAATACCAGTCAGCTTTGACAATTCCTAATGGAGATTTGGACGTACGGAACAGAGGAAACACTTTTACTTTATCTTGTGTCTTCCTCCTTACTCTATTAAAGTTTCTATTAAAGGAAAGCCAGGGAAGATGAGACCGAAACAGTTGTTTACGGGATCTGGTGGCATTAGCATACACATCACAGGTACATACCAAACCATACTGACAGTAACCAAAGTCCTCACAGTGTGAAGCATTTAGGTGCCTAAGCCAGAGAGGTTGAGCACTGAACACTGGCTTTCAAGTCAGCAGAGGAAACTGCATTCTCACCATGAGGAAGACACTCTGCAACTCCGGCAAACAGTCCACAATGCTCTCAGTCTCAAATGACCGAAGAAATTAGAAAATTTTCAAGTGTCTCTGGAGATTTTAAATCTAGAGCAGCTTCCTCTCCTTTAAAAGCACAGGGCAGAAACAGTACCCAGATGGGGGAAATCAAGAAAAGCAAAAAACTAGTCTGTGCACTCGACAAATTCAGTGCTAACAATACAATAGAAGTGATACTGGCCAGCACAGCATCCAGTAACTTTACAGATGAAGAGGACCTTCTGAACTCCCTGCACAGCTTTCTGGCGCTCTGCCTCCGGCCCCAGCTCCACCTTCCTCTACTCCCTTCTTCCTTCCAACTTGTTCTGAATCTTGCAGGCTTGCAGCCCTTGAATGACAGAGTTTTTTGTATCATCCCAATTTTTTGTATTTTCTTTTAGACAGGATGAATACAGAGCACTAAACCAGAAGCCTCTGGAGATACTAGATGCCTTTTTATTTTTACCCTGACCTATAATGGGCATCTACCCCCTCCAACCCCCAAGCAAACTGCCTCTCCCCCCCAAGACTACAGATGTGCTTTAGCTTTACATCCAGATGCAGACTCCAATGATTCCTTACATAACAGCATTACATAAATGTAGTCTGACTACAAGTGTGAATGTGCTTTGGATCGAGCCATTTATGAACATGGCAGTATACATATACTGCAGGAATCGGTCTACCCTGTTGGCAAGATCCTCCTGGTTAGCAGGACATTTGCCTTCTGTGTTCAATTAAAAAAAAAAAAAATCCTGATGCCAAACACAAGAATACCTTGTGTTCCTTAGTAAGATATATGCTAGGAATGACTTAGGACTACTCACTGGCACTTACTGTGGAGTTGTTCAGAGTTACTAGGCTCTGATCTTTGGTTCTAAGAGGAAAAAAGTTATTTGGACTATGAATTTTTTCCTTAAAGTGATATAGATGTATATTAAAGTGATGACTTCTGCCATTTTCTTCATTTCTTCCTGTATTGCCATGCCAGTATAACCATCTTCCAAGCTCTTCTTTAAATTCTTTTCTAAAGAGCTTTCATGATTCTGTTCTCTTACTGTACATTCTTCTCTATCTCAAAAAATCCACCATTCTGTCAAATTATCTCTGATTTCTGTCAAGACTATGCACTGCCTTCCAAGCCTATTGAAGTATTTGCTTTCCACCTACAGGAAATTATATTAACAAAACATTCTTTTCCCTCTCTATTTAATATGGAGAGTTCAGACTGATGTCTCCTGGCAAGTCCCCCGACACGCTACTGCCTAAAGAGTGGCAGCACATTTTCTGAAAAGTCCTGCATAGGTCTGTACACAGAACATAAACAAAATAAACTTATGAACAATGTATCAGTTATCAGCTAACCCAAGACTGTGTCCCTGAGGTTGTTCTTGGATCTCCTCATCTCCAGGAATTGCATGGAGCATTCTTTCTAAAATATCATCAAGAGTAGAGTGAGCCCTGTTGAATAAAAGATTTTAAATGGATGCTGCAAGTTTAATACCACACATTAAAAGAAAACAGTCATAATTATCAGGGTTCTTAAAAAAGTTGGCTTACTGTAAGCATTGAACCTTGTTAAAATATACTGGAACCATTATTTTAAATCTTTGTAACTCAAAGCCAAACATGCCTTATCGTCCTTTTTTCATACCTTTCTGTTTCCTCTGCTAGATTAAATGATTCCTTAGCCAATAAACTATGATTTCTCTTCTCATTTCTCTCAGATTCTTTTTTTGACTCTCCATCTTCCATTTTAATTTGATCGGGAACTATTCACATAAACAGAAAGATTTTAATAAATATCAAAGGTATGAAGGAAGATAGTAAAGAAATTAAAATCTGTTTTTATTTACTGCACTTGGGAAGCTTCTAGTTGTCCACTTCTCAATTACTTTTTCCTCAGTAATCTGATTCTCTACCAGCTGAGCAAATTCACATTATCTACAGTCAAAGGTGGCCAGTAGCAAGACCTAGATAAATATTTTACTGTAATACATTTTTAGATTCACAGGACAGAACATTTTGCTTCATACGAAAATGAAAAATGCACGTGGAAATTAATCTTTAATCTTTCCCCTTACAATCCTAGATATGGAAGAAAAATCAAAAGAAAACCTGTGGATGTTAGCTTTGTTACCCTACTTAGCAAAATCCAACGATATCCCCCCCCAAGACTTATCTCAGTAAGTTCTGTTCCCTACAGCATGTGAACATATTCAGCCACCTTCTGCTAAGCTATGATAAGCAGGAAGCAGTAGGCTGTCACAAAAACGGAGTCTGAAATAGCTGTACTTTATGCAAATACAACAAAACCACAGTGATTGAACAGCAAGCAATACAGGCATTCCTTACCACCTAAAAACAAGATACTCCTATGAATAAAGTCACAATAGCTTCTATCCTTTCGGTAACAATTTTAAATGGGAAAAGATCTAACAAAGCTGTAGGATAACACAAACAAGTACGAGTATGATTCTCAAGTGACTATGCTATTTAGCTTTTTTTACAGACTAACTCATGTTCTGCCTTTTTTTTTTGTCTT